>JABFEB020000020.1:4226659-4242132 GCA_019775895.2 Stomatorhinus ivindoensis | reverse complement strand
TAGCGTTGTCCCTTGAAAAGATATAATAAAATATTTACAAAAATGTGAGGGGTGTACTCACTTTTGTGAGATACTGTGTGTGTGTGTATATATGTGTGTGTGTATATATGTGTGTGTGTATATATGTGTGTGTGTGTGTGTATATATATATATATATATATATTCCGATGTCAGGTTTAATATTCAGAATATTTGCAGATTATACTCCAGGACAAAAGCATAGAGTGGATGCTTTCCTGGAACAAATCAAACCACTGAGTTTTTGTTGCCAACTGCTGGAATGTTTATATCATAGCCTAGGACACCAGATATTGAAACTGTTAGTTAATAATTGTGGCATCGATGATCCCCAAGGGGAGCGCTATGACTTTGCTAATTTCAGGAATTCTTGGATTATGAGGCTACTGGGTTGGCACTGTAGTGCAGTGATTGGCACTGTAGTGCAGTGGTTGGCACTGTTGTCTCACACCTCTGGGACCAGGGATTAAGGCTCTGATAGGGCTCCATGTGTGTGGAGTTTGAGTGTGTGAGTGCAATAGGTTGGTGCTCCATCTTGGCTTGTTCTGTGCCTTGCACCTGTGGCCTGCAGGACAGACACCAGACCGTCCCACGACCCAGAACAGGACAGGTGGTTACAGAAAGTGGGTGGATGATGTTACTGTAATAGTAAAAGTCCTTTCTGCTGAAGAAACCTAGTGTGACATTTTAAATCACTTCCTTCCTTGTAATGTTCTTTTTCATAAATAGTAATGTGTGGAATTGGGGTGGATTAATTTCAGAGGAAGTAGACGTTCAGATGAGGAAAGATACGGCAATTTGTCCAAATGATGTTGTTTTCTTCATTATTAGGTAAATTCGTTTGTACGCAGAAAGTTGCTTTGTAATGCAATGTGGCCCTTTTTGTTTCATACATTTTCTGATATTTCAGGAGTGTGAGCAGTCATTGTCTGATGATATTGGGATGCATTGCGTGTAATCCTGTCTTATTAAGGTGTTCAGTTTGTTATAATGAGATTAATTTATAGTGTTTCTCTTTAGTTTCTACTGCTTGGCTCCCTTTATTGTTCTCAGCGTCATCAACATGTCTTTGGAGTTCTATTACAATAATCACATCGGTGGAACTTCAGTGAATTTCCTCGTCAGTCGACTCCTTTTATGGTGGCTACATGATGTGTTGGTTAGAGATACACGATATATTAGTTAACATATTGGTACTGGTGGATGGACACCAGTCCGACATGTCAGTCTTGGCTGGTATTACTGGGTGATAGTTAAACTTCATCAATATTCAAAGTTAGAAACACCAGAGCTAGACATAGCTACTATTACAATGGAGATGATCATATAGGATGATAAGCTGTCTTCTGCGATGGAGGATGAGCAATTTTATTGGTTAATTTACCAATAAAACACACAAAAGTAGAAGAGGGTATCAGCATCCAATATAGGGCATGCCACTGCACCCCCCACCCCCCGTCCTCTCTGGCCAGTGATACAGTTTGTATGCAAATCTGTTTATCAAATCTGGTCCACAGATCAATAAAAAAAAAAAAAAAAAAACATTTTCCACAGAATAAATAATTATGAAATTACGTAACGTCATTCCACTAACTCCGCAAAGCTGAGCAACCTTCACTACTGGCACCCCCTTGCCTCCCCCGTATCAGTATCAGCAATATTGATCTAAAATTTATCAGTCAAAATTTACACATCGATCAGCTGCTTGTGTCACTTCCTGCCCCCAGGGGGACCCTGCTCTTGGACTCCCAGCACAGTGACGGTTACGTAAGTCGTTTTAGGTCGATAGCATAAATCTGTTCATATCTTCCATCTCAGAGAACATAGCTCTCATATTAGAGTTTTTTAATTTATGTGGAGTCAGGGTCTGATCAAGCCTTTCTTGCCACTTCTAGCTTGTCTTTTTCTAACAGGCGACTCGTTTTCATGTCACGCTACCAGAGGACTGAGGTGAATGTGCCTCACACAGAATGTTCAAACAGTGTTTTTTTTTATATGTACCAGTCAAAATTTTTTACCACTTTTACATTTATTAAAAAAAACTGCAGATTTTTTTATTCCTGTTAAGCATTGGAAAGTTCAGCGAACAACAGTAAATGAAAATATGATTCAAATAAAACAAATTTCCTTTATAACATGGAAAGAGTATGTAACAGTGCATGTCTGAAAGTGCATGTCTGGTTGTGTGGTGATGCCAGAGTCAAATTCTAGGCTGTCTGTTAACTTTAAATGCACTAATTAAGGGTTTCATCTCACGAAACAGCAGTAATGTTCCTTGTAGAATGGATGCCTGAAATTTTGCTTTTATAACTGCTAGAGCAGGTTACTTAGATGAATCAAAAACATGACATTCTCTTGCTAATGAAGGTACTCAAATGGTGAACATAATGTAAATGTATCTGTTGGCAAAGAACAATGAGTGTATTTTTAGTCAAGTGACAAATGTAGAAAATCTGTGTGTGCAAAAATGTTTGACTGGTAGTGTAAGTTTATTTTTTTCGAAGTGGAGTCGCTAGAAGCAAGGAGTCGTAACTGAATTAGTCCTGATTTATATGTGAGGGTCCACACACACAAAAAAACAACCCTGGCCAAATCTCACACTGTCTTTTCTCACATAATTGAGGAAATCGATGACAATGGCTTGCAGTGCTGTGGAAACAGTCTAATTGTAATTCAGCTCATGCCTGCCCAGGGGCTGGAATGTCCCTCTGTCCGCCTGACCGCTGGTTCCTGCCGTGGGCAGTGGGAGGGGCCGTGTGGCTGCACACTCGCCTTTGAACTGGGGGGAGGGGTGCCGCCACAGAGGGTGACCCCGGGTCCTGTCATGATGTTGACCCTCTCCTGGAATCTTCTGGAAACTCTGGAGTGCCCTACTTGATTCACAGTGCGGTTCGCATGCGGCTGGGCTGCATTTTGGTCACGGGGGTGCGGTGTTTGCACAGTCCCGCCGGAGCCGTTCCTTTCAGCCAGCACTGACATTTTGCCGTGGCATTTCCCCACTTGTGTTTGGGGGGGGGGGTTGCAGTGCTGGTGGGGAGCATGGGCTTGCCCTCAGAAAGGGGAAAACTCAGCAAGAGGATGGATTAATTGTTAGAGGTCCATTTGGTAGGTGCTGCTGGGTCAGTGCTGATGAGCCACTGCCCGACTTTTCAGAAGAAACACCATAGCTGTCCTGCGTACAGCAGTAGACCTGGCTAGTGTCAGTTAGCACTCACTTTTATTGCCAGAACCACTTCAGAGGTACATAAATTTAACGTGTAGAGAAGCCTTTCTGCACACGACTGTTGTGTTGAGCTGTTATTCTTGCACTGGTACTGTTGCTTTCTCGGGTCACAGCATTCTCCTTCAATCTGTTTCAGCAACATGGTGTTTTCACCTACAGAACTACCACTGACTGGGTGTTTTTTAATAATCACACCATTTTCTGCCAACTCTAGATTCTAGTGAATGAATATCCCAGGAGGGTCGCTGTTTCTGAGATGCTGGAAGTATCATACCTAGTGCCGAGGATCACTTCACCTTTCGAATCGCGTAGATCACACGCCTTGGCCATTCTAATGCTCAGCCAAACACTAAATGCACTTCTTGACCCTAAGTGCCTGCTGCATACATTCAGCTCGGGTGGGGGGCGTGTCAGGGAGGCGTGTGGGATGAATAGATCGCCTTCACCGTGTGTAACTCAGCCCGGGTGCCTCGCAAGATGGGGCTCAATGCCCAGGCTCCTCGAACCCGGCTGTGCGCGACTGTGAAGGCCTTGTATGATGAATCGGGAGAACACCCTGTCCTTGATCACACGACCGGCCGCATCAGGGATGGTTTTGTGTGGCAGCTCTGATAATTCCCCTCAAGAAACACATATGAAGGTTTGGACGAGGTTTGGGCTCTGTTATGGTAACATGGTATACCACGGTATTTTTGTTTATGTTGTTAATTGTTGTATTTTATCATGGGAGCCCCACCATTCTCACCCCCAACACCACCAAATACTGGAAAAGCATTGATTTAGAAAATATAGGCATGCCTCAGCTCACGAGCTTAATTTGTTTGACTGTTGTTTGCGACCTAAATAAATTTTTCCCATTTAAAATAATGTAAATACAAATATTTTGTTCAAACCTCAAACACCAACTTTCTTCAGTTCTTTATGTTTTAAATTTAAATAACATTAAAGAGCAAAAAAGAGAAGGAGAGAACATATGTTTACGGAAGGCGGACCAATACACAACTGAGCATATGCTTGTTGGCGAGCTGGTCGCTCGAAAGACGCCAAAACATGGAAAATAACCACAAAACACCCCCCTCAAAAAAACTAAACAGTTAACTTTAAAAGACTAACAGTCAAAAACGATACAGTAATTTCGAGAATGTGATTTATTTTTTATTATTATGTTATTATGTATATTAAATTTTCAAAACGTCTGGTTTCTAATTCGATTTGTTCGTGAAAAGGACTGTTTGTGGGTCGAGGTGCCACTGTAGCATTAAAATACTGGATGGTATAAAATACCACCCAAGCTTTTGGATTTTTTTTCCCACCAGTTGTCCGTGTCACGTGCAATGACCAGAGCAGGCCTCTAGGAGGTGGTGATGAGGTTGGCTCATTGAAGGCATGAGTAAGCTCATGTACGTTCAGTATTATGTGCCATTTCTTGGGGCCTGTGGAACATCACTGGCGGTCAAACCCATTACTATTAATGTAGCCAGTAGATGATGAATGATGGCAGCACTGCAAAGCCCTCCCTGTACACTGTCCAGCCTGAGTAGCAGCGCAGTGCTGAAGAGGAAAGCTAAGCACTTGTGTGTTATGTTAGCCATTAACCTCTCTTCATGGCAGGTTAAATTAAATTTTATTTTTTTGTCATTTGCTATTCCCCAGACACTTTTAAAGACTTTTTGCAATATATTTTCAACAGGTTTTTTCACTCTGCTGTAAGACTTGTGAAATGAATCAGTTCCATTTTATTGTATAGGAGTAAGTGTTACAGAATGAGATGGACAGTCTTTTCTTACGGTGGGGGGGGGGCACGGAAAACGGCCCGGATAGAGTCCACAACTGGAACCTGGCCCCAGAGGCCTATTGGCTGTGCTTGTGCATCTGCGTATTCATGATACCGTCTGGTGCTGTGTGCTTCACCTTCATGGTGTTTGTGCAAATTCGAAATCTCGCTGGAAAGTGAGACGACAGAAGTGGGATCAGAGTAAAACAAACGCTCTGGTTGGCTTTGAAAAGCCCTCAGTGAGGAGATCCCCTGGAATGTATAGTGTTTGGAAAGCAGATGGGTGATATGGATTCAAAGCTTGCCTGCTTACTTAAGCTCACTCGAATTATTACCCCCAGAATTTCTTTATTTTGTTTCATGCCGTCTCCAGTTTTTTGTTCATCGCGAGCTGCATTTCAGAGCTGGGGTCTTGCAGTTGCACATTTTGTGTAATTCCAGTTTTTACACTTTTCAATTTGAAAATAAAAGCACATCAGAAACCATAATTTTGCAGAACTGACATTTGTGATGATTAGGGTGAGCTTGCTAATTGTGTTGCTCAAACACTTTATGATGGTATGATTTGATTTTTGGGAATATTAGATTATAAGAATGATAAACACATTTCATCGATTTTGGTTTCTGAGTGTGAAATACTTGCAGACATTGCAATTCCATCCACTTCCAAGCAGTAAATCTTCATTATGTGTGACATCATTGCTGACTTTAACGGCAGCGTATCCTCTGCTAGTTTACAGCAGGGGTGACTGTGCGTTGTAGCCTGTGGGAGTATAGCATTTGTCTAACTTCTGTTTCAGTGCTTAATGTTATTCAATCTGTGTTTACCAGTAAGCCATTCACAAAAGTCTAGGCCTGTTACTAAGTAGTAATGTCTTCAGTCATAAAGGCTGCTGATATGATGTGAACGCAGGCATGATCTGATTGGGTGTTCTGGTTATTTGGTTGTTCTGGTCATTGCTTCGATTGCTGAGTTGAATCGGGTGTCTCCGGGCTGCAGCAGTGAGTGACTCAGTGGGGGGGCAATTTTGCAGGACAAGCCTAAGATTCGAAGTGTGAATCCCAGTGTCTCCTGTATGTGTGGAGTTTAATGCTCCTTTTAAGTGGGATTTCTTCTGCATTCGAAACATATGCGTTTAGGCTAATTGGCGTCTTATAATTGTGTTTGTTTGTGCGTGTGTATACCCTGCAATTGGCTAGCATCTTGCATAAGGTGAACTCCAGCCTTGGGCCCTATGCTGTCTGGGACATACTTCAACGCCCCCCCCCCCCTCCCCCAGGATAAATGGTAGGAAGATGGATTGACGGACGGACGGATGGACAGATGAGTGGATGGATGGATGGATGAGTGGATGGATGCACAAGGATTGAGGAGCTGGGAGGTTCCTCCAGCCTTTTTGTATTGTATGCAGGCTTAACCTCGAGATGGTTCTGCTGCAGATTTATGTTGCCTCGCGAGAACCTCCCAGAGGCAGATCCCACGGACCGGATCGGACGTCGCTGTGAAGCGGGCGGCCGCCTAAAGGTCAGCGAAAATAATTTCGGAAATATGTCACCCCTGACACTTCTATAGTTAGCCACATGAAGGAGATCGCTGTGCTGCTGCCTTCAAGGGTCCAAGAAAACAACAGCGTGTCAGATCCATAAAAAAAGCCGGGTTTTGTTGCTCGACAGATCCTCTTTTGATCTTGGGCTCGAACATTGTGTCTTTGTTAGAGTGCAAAACCACAGGGGAAGCAGATTTCTGAGGGGGGCGACAAGCTGCTGTCTCTTTATCCACCGAGGAACAGATGAGGCCCGACATCCTTTATCAGTTTAAACATTCAGTAACATTAATTATTTGCTGACAGCCTCACGGATGCGGCTGAACCTCCCCACGTGTTTCAGTGCTGGAATTTCACCCATTTGTTTGCACCCCTGCTCTTTGTAGGTCGTGGAGACACTTTGTTTTTGCGTGTAGCTGTAATCTTGCGAGACTCATTTTCATATATGCCACCTTTGTGTGAAGCTGCAATATTTTGCATCCCAAATGCCATGAAGTGGTTGAGTAACGTCTGAGCCGCCTTGGGCCACTTAGTTTTGCCGTTATTACTGTAAGTTACCGTTATTTTACAAATGATTTTAACCTTCTTTTTCATGTTGCCACTTGGCGCGGTAACAGAAAGATGGGAACAGCTGATTAGAGTCAGCTTCACAGGTCCATTTTGCCGGCAGAAGTACGGCATGTTATGTTCATGTGATTATTCAAGGTGCCAAGGGAACCGATCCGGAAGCTTCCCTGATATTTTTATTAAGAATTTGCGTTGTGTGGAATCCGTAACTCTTCTGGATGGCAGATGGCCTCCCCGGACCCCTGAGCCGTTGTGAATCTCCTGTGTGATGAGTGGAGGCAGCAGGATGCATGTTTGCATGTGACAAAGATAAAAGAAGGTGCAGGTTGGCTGTCAGTGTGGCTTCTTTTAGAGTTTGGTGACAGCACTGCTTTGATTGAATTGAACTGTCTGTGATTTGGGGAGGGGGCTGCGATTTACTGGCCAAGGAGCTGCCCCTCTCAGTGTCGTAGCCGTGGATGGCTGAGACACCGTCCTCTGCGTGGTGTCGCCAGTGGGTCGTCTCTGCATCCCTGCTGCACTCCAGTGTCCGGGCCTGCATGGGCGCTAGACCTGTATCAGCTGGCTAGGTGCGCGAGTCGCAGGGCTAAGAGGCCGACTGTCGTCCCGATGGTGGCGTGAAACTCTCGACAAGGTACAGAGAGGTGTATAACCGGAGGGTGTGCGGGGAGGGGTGGGGCTTTGGGTGAGGGCTGTGGAGGTAGGGGGTCGGCTGCCTTTTGCTGTCCAACCTGTGAGGATATGGAGGCTTTCAGCCCAACTGCCGGTAAAACTCATGCATCCAGGTGGTTTCTCTGATAGTTTTGTACAAAACTGTTCATATCTGTGCAACACCTTTTATATTCTGCAGGGGTGACGATCCTGATCCTCAGAGAGCCGGTGTGGGTGGAGGGTTTTTGGGATGACCTCTCAGTGATGTAGGTCAGGTTTCTTCAAATCTAGACCTCTATTCCAAATTCAGGCCTTGTTTTCAGTTCTCCCAGGTAGCTAGTTTAATGATTACTGGTTCTGATTGGTCAGAGGCCTCACACTGACTGACAGGTAAAGGAAAGCTGGACAATCAGCAGTGCTCAAACCTCCAACCCTCTCCCACCAGTGTTCCTAGACTCAGCCCCGCGTGCCTCTGTGATTCCTGTGATTCTTCTTGCACGTTGTCGGCACAGTGGCACAATGGGGATGATTGTTTTGGGCTGCTCTGTTGTGGTAGAAGCAGATTCAGCTCCGTCGCCCCCACCGGACAGCAGGTCAGCCTGTGCCTGGCCGGCCCACTCTGTGTGTGTCTGTTGGTGACGTCTCCTATAGCTCATGTGGTCCAGCCACCAAATCCCCTATGAATTATCCAGATTTTGTTACATGTTAAACTAAGGGCAATGTTGAGGTATGAAACTGTGCGACGTCAAGATACAGAAGGGCAGCTAGTGTGTGTTTTCTGCAATGAATGGTGCAGTGAGGAGTAAAGAGAGGTCAAAGGATGGAGAATACTCAGTGCTGGTGCAACCCTACACCCCGCTGATGGCTTAAAGAATGGTGCCTGATTACAATAGTGTCCTATGTGTACAAAGGCATTTTCTTTTCCCAGCCGAGATCCCTCAGGGCTGGTGACTGGGAGTGCTGAATTTCTGATGGAACACAAAGCCTACTCCAGCTTTTCCCCTACCCAGTCCAGTATGCCTTCCCCGATGGGGTCAGCAGCAGTGTAGAGCTCAGTCAGACTACGGTCAGTCTCTGTCTTCTCTTTGTTCACTCCGATCCCGCTTATTGCTCAAGCAGATTACGTTGGGAGATGCTTCAGGCACAAAGATGTTTAAAGCTTTAAAGAAGAGGCTCAATGGAGCAGTAAGAGCTACTGAGGAAACATTTCTGTAGGCCAGGCGGAGCCTGCAGTCCCGTATCTTTGCAGTTATGCTTCTACTCAGCAGCCAGCTGAAGATACTTTTGAAATCACCTGCAAACCTTTTAGTGGAATTGCATTGTGATCTCACTGCCAATCCTTTAATTCAGAAGACTGTCCTACACTTGGTGGAAAACAAGGTGTGAAAGTGGCTATCTTTACCAAGGAATTCAAATTAAATAATTGCCTGGCTGTGAAATGTTAACAGAATTCTAAGAATGCCTGAGTTATTTTTCTTCATGGGCTATTCAGATGGCTCTGTGGGTGGTGGGGGGATTCAAGTGAAGGGGAGGGGTCAGGCTTGGTGTGAGGAACACTTGCTTGCCCATTGAATGGGAGTTTTCCGGAAATGTCTCTGTAGTGAGTATGCGTGGAACATTTTTGGGGTGAGGGAGTGTGTGAAGTGGAGTGTCCTCTATTTTTTTTTCATTAAATGTCATTGACGTTGGCTAATTGCTTGCTAGGTGTGTCTTCACCGGATGGAATGAGTAATCCGGTCTGTTGAATTGCCACAGTTGTTCTTGCACTACCCAGGTGATATGGGAGCTGATGGCGTTTGGTTGGACCTGGACCGAGGTGTGAATTGAGTGGAGATGGCGATGGACAGCAGGGTGTGGTGTGTCAGGTGTGTCAAATGCATGTGGCCAGTGGGCCTTAGATCCTGCGGAGACTCTTCACGAG
The DNA here is from genome assembly GCA_019775895.2 of Stomatorhinus ivindoensis. Lineage (NCBI taxonomy): Eukaryota > Metazoa > Chordata > Actinopteri > Osteoglossiformes > Mormyridae > Stomatorhinus > Stomatorhinus ivindoensis. Next base: position 4,232,434 of record JABFEB020000020.1, on the reverse strand, counting down.
ATCATCGCGTGGCCTTATCGTGGCAGGGGAGATAATTACTTTGATTTAAAAGTGAAGTTTGAGCCACGGCTCATCTTAAGATGCTGTGTCGGGGGCTGGGGAAGATCTTCAGGAGGAACTAGTCACTTGGCTGCAAATCGTGATGAGTGAGACTCACCCAGCCAGCACAGCTGATACCTGAGAGATTCTGATGCATGGACTGAAACATCTCCTGCTGTGGACAAACTGTAACTGTTTCAGAGAAGGCATGTTTACTGCTAGTGTTTACGTGGTTTCTTAAAAGTAGTTAAAAAAAAAACTTCCAGAATTTGCAAATGATGCTCTGGTGAATATTTAACCTTTACAACACTGACATTATCTAAAAGGCTAAAGATGCCTTTTGAATATAATTTGTAGGGTGTGGACAACCAAAGGTTTAACAGGTCTGTCCTGCTTATTTAGGTTTCCTCCTAAACTTGATTTGAATGAACTTGTGAATCAGAATTGTTTTCCTGTTGTTATTTATTAATTCTTTTTGCCTGGTGATGTTCTCTGCTTTGTTGACAATTGTTGCTGTCAGGGCACAAAACAATTACTTGTATATCTTCCTACTCTATGGTAATTTCAGACAAGGATCTTTTTGTAAATTGAAAAGGCTGTTAGCCCCCCCCACAGCAAACCATCAGGTTGACTTTTCAGTTCTCCATGTCAGACTCATTGGCAAGGTGCGGGTTGTTAAGTGATGGATGTTGGCAGCCCCGGTTATCTCTTAAGCCTAGGGTCAGAGAATGAAGGATTTGGAATCTTGGCACTCTTTCTGTGTGCCAGAGTAAATCCAGATCTTCTGGGGTCTGAGAATGGTTCCCTTAAGCTGTAGGAAGATGTCACATTGATGGCGATGAGCGTGTCTGATGATGCCGTGGCGAATCTGTGCTCCACATGATGAAGAAGTCCAGTTCTAAGGGCACAGGCGCAAATCTATTCACTTCAAAAACTCAAAGAAGGATGTTGCTGGGTGAAGAGAAGACCTTCATCAGTCTGTGGAGGTCGTGAGGATTCCCAATGGAGACCTCCTGGTCTGGTTGTGTGGACTACAGTCACCATTGCTGTTAGTGCTGTTGGTCCTGGAATGGAAGAAATTAAGGGCTGTTCTCCGTGGATGTGTCTAAGCGGTTTCTTTGGTGATGTCATCCAGTCGCGCAAATCATTCACAGCCACCTGACCCACCGCGTTTACACATCCTGCTCATTGGCTTCACTGAAAAAGTCAGGCTGCTCACATTTATCTTACGGAAATTTATAAAGTAATTTAAAGAGCTTTTCCCGAGGTGGGTGGATTTTCTCACTGGGCAGCCTGGAAGGACCATCACATTAACATCCCATAGTTGGTAACTGATGATGAGTGTTAACATGTAATGTTCATAAAAACAACTGGGCCCTGGGGGCACTTTGGGAGGCGGTAGGGAAGGACAAAAGAGTGATTCAGATCCTGGTACAGTGCATGGTTGTGCCTTGCTGTGGGTTAGAGCAGCCTTTCTGTCAGTCAATTTGGGGCTCACGGTATTTAACCACCACCTCTGGGGTGTTCTGCAGAAAACACCGACGTTAGCTTCCAAGACTATGTACTCATTGGTAATGGATAGTCTAGCGAGCGACTAGGATGATATTGCCTCTCCAAGAATGGGGGCTTGCTGTGAGAGCCTTTCCCAGAGGTGCTGGGGAGCCCAGGCCCCAGGGGGGGGCACAGTGCTTGCCACCCCCAAGGATGGTAACCAGGACGGAGACCCAGGTCCCTCGGGAACCAAAAGGTACTTTTTTACCATGACGGGTTTTGCTTCAAAGTGAAATATCAGATGCCGTAAACCTGAATGGATGATTTTGTGGTGTGGGCTGCTTCGCGTGTCAGTCCGTGTTAGGGCAGTAGAGGCCAACCGACAAACATTGCGGTGTGTTACATCATGTTTCATGGGGGGGGGGAGTTCATAGATCATCCGGCACATAAAGCAGATGAAAAGTGCCTCCTCTATGACCTTTATGATTCTTGAGAGACATGAAGCGTGCTTGTAATTCTGTGTGAGGAAACATAGGGGCGCTTTCCCGCTGTGTCTATCAGTTCCACGGCCCCATTTCTCAGCTATTATTGTCTATTATTGTGCTTTGTTTTGTGAAGAACAGAGGGAAGCCCCAAAATCGTGGTTGCACACTCCCGAAATTAACTACATCGGAAAGAAGTCCTGTCTTAATATTGCCCTGTATGGGCTGGTGTCACAATTCTTGCTTGATTTAGTCTGGAATCTATTTTTGTACCGCTTTTGAACTTTGGGCTGTGTGTGTGTGTGTTTGCATAGATCACATTTGAGGACCAAATTGTCCCCAAAGTGTAGTAAAACCTGAAATTTCCCTGCTTTTGGGGACATCTTTTGAGGCCATTTGGATAACCTCAGTTTTATAAAAATCTGTGAATGCAAGCAAAAGAGTGAAAATGCCAAAACTCTTGCATTTGGGTTGGTTGCTTATGGTTAAGGTTAGGGATGGGTAGGGGTTAAGGATGTCGTGATTGGGGTTAGGGTGTTTCCCATAGAAATGAATGGACGGTCCCCACTTAGATAGGAAGACCAACTTGCGTGTGTGTGTGTGTGTGTGGAGTTTACATGTTCTTCCCATATTTGTGTGGGTTTTCTCCAGAAACACTGGTGGTTTGGCAAATTGTTGCTAAGTTGCTGTAGTATATTTGCATGTGAATGCACCCTGTGATGGTCTGGCATCTTGTCCAGCCTGCCTGTGGCCTCTGGGCTCACCGTGACCAGTTACTGGATGAACAGTCACGGAAGACCGATGCTGGTTTGCTAAGGGTGTCTGAAACAAACAGGTTAAGTCTACAGGATCCTCAATTATTTTTCTGTAGACATTTTATGTGCGGAAATGAATTGGATCCTTTTAGTGTTTAACTAGCAAGAAGCGTGCAGGAAGGTCAGGTTGTGCATTTCTGATTGTCACTGTTTTAGCATGTTGTTCTGTTTGAAGAGAAACAAGTTGAGACATTTGAAGCCTGAGAGATTACAGCGGTGACGCCACACCCGTCCCGAATCGCTGCGTAACACCACACGCGACGAGCGCATGGAGCAGCAAATGAGTAGGACTTACTCATGACAATACGTGTTTTGTCTACGGAGTTTCTGGGCGAGCGCTCGGCCCAGCAGCGTGCCTCGCCATCCGCCCCATCCTTCGGCAACAAACGCACAATGCGGAGTGGGCGTTGCATTAAAAGGCAAATCATAACTGTGTTTTGCTGCCGAAGAAGCGAGTACATTCAGTGGTTGACTACAGGGCTTTGGAATTCCTGAGTACTGGAATGAGGACGGTTTTTACTTTCAGTTCTTAAAGAGGCGGTATTGTGTGTAATCAGAAACAGTAGGGGAACAATAGCAGTCATTTAGTGGCGGGGAGTCACTAGCAGAGGAAGACTGGAGAGGTGAGCTGAATGTCTGCATTGCTGCTCTACTCCAGAACTCAGTCCCATCAGATCATTAATGGTAAGATACTTCACCTCATTCTACTCCGCCTTATTGGTTTTTTCCCTGACCTTAAATATTAATTAAAAGGAAGCCTGTTCTTTGTCACGGCATGTCATTCTTCTGAGTGATTTGATTTCTGTGCTGTTTTTTTTTCTGTGAATGAAGAAGGGAGATATTTTTTGAATGGGATGAGGCTAAAAAGTTTCTTTAGGTGAACTGGGGCTCAAGCGCTGGTTCTGCTGCCGTTATCTGAAGCAGGTCCATGTGTCTCCTCAGTAAAAGGGCATCTCCGCCTCGTAATAAGTTTTGCGCGCTGACGTAGGAAGCCTGGCCAGTTTGACGCATACCACTTTATGAATGTTGTCGTCCTGGTGCCTGAAGGTGCTGTTTGTTATTCTTTGGGTGAGAGAAATGAATTACTAAATTTTAAATTATTATTTGATGTTTTTATTTAAACTTGTGTTAGTACGCCTGTGGATTCAGGAGGCTGCTCAGCAGTTTAGACCTCAGACCAAAAAATGCCAGCCTTTCAAATCTCTCCGCGCTTGTACCCGTGAGAAGTGAGCTTAACGCCTACATGTGGGTGTGTGACGTTGACATATAATTTTTTGAATCGTGTTGTGGGTGAGAATCTGATTAGCAGGTTTAACCTCACAAGTCGAGCTCTTCCCCAATGTGAATGTCGCCTTTGATAACCTCACCCCAATATGGTCGGCCCGCCGCGTTGTGGATACGTGTGCCACACTCGTGCTGGTGTACCTGAAAAGGTGTCGTTAACACAGCGCCGGAGCGCTTCCACGGCAGGTGCTGGCACAGGTGGCACAGTGTGGTGTAGCTGGCTGTGTCGGGGGTGTACGGTACAACACAACGGCAGCAGATGACATGAGGAAAGGCAGAAGGGCAGGACAACCTAGGGGTTAACATGCACAGTTTAGCTTCTTTGATTAAATTGAATAATTCATCGATTAGATGGTTAGACTTGTTGCTTTGGTGGATTCTGTTCTATGAGGAGTATGCTTAGGGCTTTTTTTAAACCAGGGACTGTGCTGTGTGAGGGTTAATACTGTGCTTCTAGGAGGACAATGACTAGAGGGTGGTGTCATGTTTGCTCCCCACTGATTAGTTATGTTTTATGTCGGGATTTGTTGGACTGCCAAGCACGGTGCACTAATATGGATCAACCACCAGGGACTGCTGTTGAGTTTCAGTGAAAAGTTTGCAGCCTACTGCTGCTTGTTTTGGGTCGAAAGCAGACAGTCAGTTTTTTTTCTTTTGTTGCACAGGAGCTGTGTAGTTGGACATGTGTTTGAAAGATCACTTCCAGGGTATGAGCTGCTGTTGAACCCCACGTGCTGTTCCTGGAACAATTCCCAGTTGTGTCGATTAAACCCAGAGCTCTGAATTATGTGGTCTCTTCTCCAGAGAAAACTAAATAAATGAGAATGAAAACACCTTTGTGATATTTGAGTGTGTTTTTGTGTGTGAAACTGTAGGATGCCTGGAAATCAGGTATGAAAAATGTTAAAGCATGATAATCAGAAGGATATTATTCCACATAGCTGCAAAAAGCTTAAATATATCAAAATATGGTCCTCATTAGACTCTTGGTTATTCTTTGAGCCCTTTGTGGCAGAGTGTGCTGTAGCAGTTCAGGTAAAATGCTAACGCAAGCCTTGTTGTATCAGTTCTGAACCTGAGCCATTTCTCATCACATAGAGGCTAAGCTTAGAGAGCAGAAGGGAATGCTGCATGACCTAATGGCAGATGTCAGGGCTGTCACCGAGGCGATGGCTGTGTAGATCTGTCAGAATGGCAGTGAGCTTTCTAGCCGTGTGAAGGTTAGGGCTGAAAAAGCTACTCTGCCTTTGTCCGGCCAGACAAGGGTGGGTGTTTGCGGCCAGGGAGCTTACATTATTTAAACCGTTTCTGCTGACACACTGAAAAGGGACTTACAGTTTCATGTATATTTGAATATTTTATCGGGGAGTTCAATTTAAATACGTGGAGCCAGCATCTTTGTTCTGAGACTCTTGGGATGAGGGCCACGCTTTGGTTCCCTCAGGTCTATTTCTGTATCCTCAGGGACCCTATTTATTCCTTTGGTTTCATCCTGTCAAAGTGTATGATAATGGTGTGGAACATCTCATTCAAAGACAGAGGGGGGTGAGGCGGTGGGGCTGAGTCCGATGACGAGCGTATTCAATCACTTCAACAGCGACTCATTCCAGATCACATTATGATGTACAGTAATCCCTCACTTATCGCGGGAGATAGGTTCCAAG
>JABFEB020000020.1:4201489-4218035 GCA_019775895.2 Stomatorhinus ivindoensis | reverse complement strand
CCCCCCCCCCCCCCCCCCCCCCCCCCCCCCCCCCCCCCCCCCCCCCCCCCCCCCCCCCCCCCCCCCCCCCCCAACCTCGTATCTTAGCCGCCTTTGAGTCCCGGAAGCATCCGCACTCTGAGAAGCCTCTCGCTCTGCATTGATCACATGAGAATGACGGGAAGCAGACTGTTGTTGCGACGTGTTCGTTTACCGTCCGACATCCGGCGTGTCCCCTGTGGCTCAATGGACGGCTCCTCTGGAACATGTTTCCTAAACGAGGCGGGAGATGCAAGATCGCTCTGTCACAGTCTGTGCTGCTGATGGAGGAGAGGCTTGGATACCCCCCCATCAGAGTCTCCTGGGGGGGTCCCACAGAGAAATGGCGTGTTGCCAGTAGCTTGCTTCCCGTTCGCTGACTCTCTCTCCTTGTGTGTTCTCTCACCCTGCACTGTGCAGTACGGTAATGGCCTCATCACAGGTATTTCAAATAAACACATGTAACTAAAATCTTTATATATATTCAGTGGTTTTATCTTGCTGGAACCTGTAGCTAATAATTGCTTGCTATACTAGTTTTTGCCTCCTAAGAACTTTTTCTGTGACATTGACTTTGACTAGTAGGAATCCTACCTTTTATAGTATTAGGCTAACTACTGCCCCATACCCGTCTTAATGGATGGGTTTTGGTCACACCCTTGGGTGTAAATTATGGGTGGGTGTACCCCCACCAATAATTGAAACCACTTCACAGTTGAGGATGCGGTGTAATTTATCAAGTACCAGTGTTACGGGCAAGATGGCTAATTAGACTTGTTGTTGGATGAGTCCCAAGATGCGTTTCTTCTGTCTGTTGCGAGTCAGAGTTGAAGCATCGTTACATGTTGTTGTCGAGATGCAATCACTGCTGGGCGAGACCTGAGCAATGTGGGTTCAGCGCTGTTCCGCCTCATTTGTGTAACTGATGTATTGTTCTTGCTTCATTAAATCCATTTCCTGTTTTGTTCCTGGTGACAGGAAGCTTCCGCGCGACCTGTTATGCTAGAGTGACCACCACTGGTGGAATTATTGATTTTTTAGCTGACCTGCTGCCATCTTGATTGAGGCTATTTTTAGTGCCAACTCTCAAAATGGTGCTAATTTTCACCTTCAGATTATATTAAAATATGTTTATGTAGGAACTTTTGTTTATTAATGAATCGGTGGCTTGTTTTTCCAAAGAACAAGCTTCAGTTTGAGTTCTAGGCAAAGTGAGTCGATGCCAGCTTTGCCTGTAGATTCAATACTGATTTATTCTCTCATTTTAGGAAATTTAAAGGAGCAGTGGTCAGCCTGCTGAAGCATTTGGTATTGTGTGTGCGTGTGTGTGTGTGTCTGTCTGTGTTTTTGTGAGAGTGACAGACAATTTTCTGTTGTCTTCAGATCCATGTGCTTAAGGGTAGATTTCTATGGTCTGGCACAGTCTTTGCATTTCCTTCCATATTTGATAAGCACATTGTCAGTCATAGACTGCTGTTGAGGGACCATATGATTTGAAAGGTCAAGAATAACATGTTATGAAATGGTGCCTATCTCTGTATAGGACTGCACAAGTTGGAAGTGGAGTCTCATATTTATGTGGCAGCCATCCTGAACCGTTATGCTTTGTTTTATTGGCTATATTATATCATCTAGGTTATGCTGACTGAAAGGTTCGGGAAGGCTTTCGGCGACTAAGTAGAGTTTTACAGAACATACAGATTTACTGTGATGCTCCACGTCTGTGACATGCTCCATAGTTTGAGAGAAGCCCTCTGCGACCACTTGTTGTCATTTTTGCTTGTGTTGACACTGTGACGCAAACAGTTAATTTCTAACCAAGCTACTTGGTGACGACTCTGCGGAAAGCGTCACCGAAGTTAAGTGCAGGCTTGGGAGCTGACATGAGGGGAGCTGATGTGCTTTTGTGTTCAGAGGAGGCTTTCTGGGGTACGTTGACCTCTCTGTGATTCATCAGGCCTCTTGAACAGCTACATTTACTTATAACCATACTTCCTGTTATCCCTACCATGACTCGTATCAAAACCACAGTTGCGCTTGATGTTAATGTGGTTAATGCTTAAGAGGACAATCAATCCTGGGATTCCAGGAAGGTCCAGCAGCTTGCAGATAAAGGCACTCGGTGGCAAGACCAAACATGCCATTGTATCAGAAAAATGTAATGAAACAGTAAGTACTTGTTGTGTTTTGGGAGGTGTGTGTGTGGTTAATTTATAATATGCTTATCAGCCACACATGCCTGTTGTGTATTCCAGCTTTTGCTTGCTTGTACGTGTCGTTAAGTGGAAATAATGTATATATTGTTATTCGAGGAGTTATGTTCCCATGTCATATTAAGGATTACACTGCAGTATATTCAGTCTGTTATAACTGGTGTCTTACATATTCTGTCATAATGCTGTCATAATGTGGCATAAGGATAGGTGGGTAGAAGATGGATAGATGGAAGGATGAATTAATGTTGCAAATGGCTTCAGTCTTTGATGCAGTGTAATAGATGTATGCAATTAATTAATATCTTCCGAATCCTAAATACAGCTTAGATTTTATGATATTGCATCAGTTTTAACTTGTTTCTGAGATGCATTAGAAGTTGATCATATTTAACAGTGTTATTTAACTGTAGGATACTTATTTCATTTTATTTTATTTAACCTTTAATTTCCAGCAAGTGATTAGGATAGAAAAAAATTTATGCTTAAACTAGAGTGATACTGGGCCCTTGAGGCAGCCTGTGACTCAGCGAGCAAACCCTCTGTGCCTGTGATCGGGAGGTCGTTGGTTTGAGCCCAGTTTCGACTGAATAGTTACATATGTGAATCCTTGAGTGAGGCCCTTAACTCCGAGCTCCATGGGCGCCGCTGCAGGTGACTGTCCTTCCTTTGCTGCCAGGCTCAGTCTCACCTACGTGTGTGTCGCTGTCATGGAGAGCAAAATGTGGTCAGCGAAAAGAGAATTTCCCCACAGGGATCAATAAAGTGTCATTACTAACAGTGACAAAATCTGATGTTGCCTGAGGTTCTAACATTATGCTTGCAGATAGGTAAAAAGGAGAACAGTCCTGTTTAAACACCCTTTCAGGTTGAAGAAATGACTGGATTCGTGTTGGGTTATTTGTGTTTGTCTTTGGAGTCAGTTGATTATGTTTTCTCGGGGTCTGTCCTGCTAGGGGCTCTGATCTATCAGGAACCTTCTTTAGTGTTTCATTGTACAACCAGTCCGGGTCCTTGATATTTACTCATGTTTGACGTGAAACCCGCTGGGTCTTTGGATGAGCCTCAGGCTACCCATGGAAAGTTTCCTGGATCTAGCCACCGCTTCTGGCACCCCACAAGCCTCTGACTGCAGAAATGTCTCCAAGAAAGGGGAAGCAAGGTGAATCTCCGGGCTCGGGAGGGGAGCAGTGCAGAGGGGAGCAGTGCAGCTTGCCAATAAGGTGCTGGAGCTGTGTGAGCAGAAGCGTGTGTGTGTGTGATTATAATCCCTTCGGTATTGTAAGCATGGGTGACGTTCGTTTTTTGTCTGGTGGAACCTGTAAGAGGAGTACAGGATTTGAAAGGACTGATTTGACTTGAGAGTCTTCTGTGGGTTGCGGTCTTGGATCCGGTTTGCTCTGGTTTCCTGCCATAGTCCAAAGGCTTTAATTTTTGCTAATTGGAATCTCTATTGTGTGTGTGGGTGGGTGTGTGACCCTTCTGACATCCCAGCTGGGTGTACTCCCACCCCCCCCCCCCCCCCCCAGTCCAGAGGCTCTGATCGGAATCTGCAGTTAGAAGATGAACGGGTAGATGGATCTTTTGTGGGCAGCAGGGATTATTCATCTAAAACATTTGAGAAGAATGACGCATTGTTGGTGCGTTTCTAAGCGTCATAGTTTTTTTTTGTAATGCAGGGCAGCCATTGTTCCCAGGGAATCTGTAATTCCTACTGCTATTTATTCAAATTAACCAAAATGGTCATTTATGAGTTTGAGTGAAACATCTGCATAATTGCAAATAAAAAATGATGGTATTTGTCTGTCTATCCTTAATGCAGGAATTACAGGGAGAAGCCAAAAGGCCTGCCTTGCTTGCTCATTGCCGCTGTATCACTTTCGTAGGGTTGCAAAGCGTAATTTATCAGCCAGGAGCATTTTTCATATCACGTTGAAGGTGATGAATGTAATTGATATTTTATGTAATAGGCATGTTTTAATAAACAGTTGGCATTCAGGAAAGCAATTAAGCGTTATTTTGTTTAAGCGTAAATTGGGTTATCGTGACAAGTTTAACTATAAATAGCATTTTTAGAACCGTGTGATGGGAGGTAAATGAGATGCCATTTACTCCAGGAGCTGTAGATCCAAGATGGCTTCCCCACCCAAAGTGCCCTTTGAGAGGCATCCTGGGTAATGAGTGGGAAGTCTGTGACCGGTGAGGAATGCCTATCTTCCTGTGTTTACAGCATGCCAATCCATGGCTCCGATCCATTTGATGCTGGGCTGTGAGGGAAATAGCAGAGTGCAGCCGAAATTCCTGGTTGAGATATGGTTGCAGGGAGACGTAGATTTGCCGGGTTACACCTTGACTCAGAGTTGACGGCGCCTTTGTCTCTCCCGCAAAGACCCCTGGCTCATGCGATGCTGCTGGTAAACTTCTGGTTGACCTTCTCCCTGCCTGACAGCACGTTTGCCTTCTTTCATGTCAGCCATAATAAGAAAGTCCTTCCATTATCATGGTGCCCAACAGTTGTTGACAGATTTTTTTTTTACAACTGAATCAGGCTGCCAGCTTGTAAATCCATTCACAGAATGGAAGAAGCTGCCTGGATCTCAAGGGCTGATGATCCCAAGAAAGAACTTGTAACGTCAGTCTCTCCCCTGTGCAATCGGCAGTCTGTCATCTCTGTAGATTTCCTTCCTGCAAATGCTAAGCGTGTTCTCTGGTTCCGGTTTTATCGCCGAATGTCTCGCCCCATCTCGGTCCAATTAGGCACGTTTGCAGCACTGTTGGTCCAAGTCCTGGCCTGTCCCTGGGACGTGATGAGGGATGCTGCCATTGTCTAGTCCCTCCATTAGCTGACATGGACTTGTCCTGCCCGGGTGGTGCGATTTCACTTCCCGTGTGGATTTCCTGCCTGTAAACTCCCTTTAAACTAAACTGCACGTGGGCGGCATTTTTAATCAGTTTCTCTCTTCTGTCTTTCTTCCTTCACCCGTCCATCAGTAATTCGAGGAACATCAGTGCAGTATGAATTATGAATGAAAATCCACGGCAACATCATAAATTGTCTGCTTTTCTGTGGTCTCAGGTGTCTGAGACGTAGGTGCTTCGCAGACAATTGCTGAGCTTCTCGTTTGAGTCTCCTTGCTGCAAAAGCCCCGGCGAGTGATACAAGCTCAATATTTTCACAGCCTGGGAGATGCTCAAACAAACCGGCGACCGAAAGGAAATTATGTTTTTGCCGGGCGTGTTCACCTCGTCTCCTTTTCCAGAATGATTTTCTTCCTTCTTATATGAAATAGCTTCACCAGAACATGTTTTTTGTTTCTTTTTCTACCTGATTGTACATGTGAATACATCTGTCATTACCGTGGCAACGTGTGGCCTGATGCCACCTTGTTCTGCTAGTGCCACAGATGGCAGCCAGACCAGAAAGCAGCCTCCTGATTGGCTGGCCTTGCGTGATTAAGTCATATTCCGTCTGTCGGTTATATACTGCGCAGAGGCCATAGTGGTGCTGGTGTTGAGGATGACGATGGAGCTTCTCATTTGCACACACGTGCAGAATCTGGCACATCCTCAGACTAGCGGTTAACTGCCTGCACTCCCTCACTGCGAATTCTCTCCGGCTGAGAGTGTCAGACCTTTCCGTTGCGTTCGGTGTGGTAGCACCCAATCTATTTCGTTTCGCTCGTTCCCTAAGGGAGTCTGCTGGCTTGTAATGAAAAGCTGTGCTGTAAAACTGCTTTCTGAGTGATAGCTTTTAGTTTCAGTCAGATTGGCCCAGTTTTTTTACATAGTTTGCGTTACCCCCCCGGATCACATGTCACCAGTCATTTCTAGGACATTAATCTCTCTCCCCCTTGCTGTTCGTCTCATGATTTCACTCCCATCTGCTTTGGGAAGTCTCTGTCGTCACAGCAGTTGCCCTGTGGACATTTCACCATCATCATCATGGGTGCCCGTAGATCCTACGATTTGTTGAGTATAGTACTTACTCTGCCAGATCGGCACCACGTGATTCCAGAAGCTTCAAGTGGTACTTGGATCACTCACACACTGTCTTGTATTCTTGTTTTATTGCTTTTCTGTCTAGATCTACGTCTCTCATCACCTCCTCTGATGCAGAGCATGTGTCTTTATTAAGTCCAATAAGGTGCCTGTGATATTCTGTACTGGGGTCCCTTGTAGCCTTTATACTTTCAGTGGTGCTGTATTCCATATTCTAATGCAGTGTTTGCATAGCTAGTCCTCAGGGACCCACATTTTGCTCCCTTTCGGCTCCCAGCCAATTATCAACAGGTGTAGCTGTGTTTGGAGCTGGGAGAGAGCAAAAATGTGGAGTGTCTGGGGGTCCCCTTGGACTGTGCTGGGAAACACTGTGCTAATGGATGGGAAAGTCCTCCAGAACTTTTTCTGCTCTTCAGTGCTTGCTGTTCCCTGTCTGCCTCCAACTTAGCTTTTTACTGTTTTTTTGCATCCTCTGGGGACACACATTTTGGCTGCAAGGTTTGGTCGTCCTCGATTGAGAGCGTGTGCAAGGATTGTATGAAATGGGATATGGGGAGGCGGAGCATGTGTGGGGCTCATTTGTGACTTAAGAACCGAAGAGAATGACAGACAGTGTATAATTTTTATGATCTTTTTTATGCCTTTTACTTTACATGCAACAAGTAGTTAAATTCATGAAGCAAATGCTGAAAGTATGGGGGGGGGCGGGGGGTGTAGTCTGGAGTTGGTTGAGGATGATTCGGTACCATGGTGTTTGCTGGTCCGACTACCTGCTACTGATAGCTAGTGTTTTTCAGTTAACATAGATATGTGGCGATTTAGTGAATCAAGCTGATGACGTCGCCTATCGCAGCCACCATGAGGAGACGCGACGCTCTCGCTGTGACGCTCTCGCCGTGACGCTCTCGTCTGCCGCAGTCCGGCTCTGCGCTTCTGTTGCTCTGGATACCGCCTGACGGCGTTTAGTACGTTTCCAGCTTGCTGCCGTTTGTCTGCTCCATGGAGAGAATGAGGCTGCCATTAATCTCGTGTTCCTTTGCTGGTACAGACTTCCATTAGCTTCACAGCACAGACGTTATCAGTGATGGGATCTTTAATCAACCTTCTCTGGCCAGACTGCTTAAATCCCTCTGTATGTCACTTGTGTCTGAGATATGAACTCGTCTCCTGGTGAAAGTGTTTGTAGCTGAACTGTGATATCTTCGATTAGGGGCAAAAAACCTTGCAATATTGAGTACCTACTCGCTGTTATTTCCAAAATGTCAAAGTTTCTCTTATTGTCAACTCTACATAGATGATGCATGGATTTTACACTGAGGTGAAATATTCTTGGTGGTCATAGTGTAATTGAAAAGTAACAAATAATAAATAAAATAAAATATAATATAATATAAATTTTATTTTAAGACACTAAAATAAAGACACTAAAACAAAAGCCATTAAAGCATTCTTGATTAATGTTATGATTAACCACTTTGCTGTGGATCAAAAGGCCCTGGATTTGATGTTTAGCTATTTTGCAGAATCTGCCAGTCAGTTGTTTTGGCAAGGCAGCCTGATTCTTACCATATTTTGCCGGGACAGCAGTCAGGTTTAACAAGAAATAGGTTTCGGCAATAGTGCAGGTTGAAGGAGACTCGACTGAGTGGAAACTATGGCCAGATGATATGGGCTGAAATCGCTGAAATTTGGTTGAATGTGGAGCCCTGACTTTTGCAGACGACTTGAGAAGCCCGCCGTCAGAGAAAAGCTTGTGTTCTTCCGGTTTAATCATGTCACAAGGGCTTGTGATGCAGCCCTGCGCTAATGGGCTAATCCCCTGGTTTCCCATGTTTTAGCTTTTGCTTTAAGCATTTGTTCAGTTTGTGATTATCCCTGGTAGCAATAACATAATTCCCCTGATGCCTGTCAGGCTTTGCATAATGCTCTCTAAGTGTCAGTGTGCATATCTGGTGTCACTTAATGGAGGAGATTCATTGACTGTCTCATTTGCCGACTTTCTCTGCAGCTGGTGAGCCTGTGTCTGTTAGGGTGTTGAACTTGTCCCCGACTCCTGAAGAATTAGTGGATTTCAGGCTGTTTGGGGGATAACATAGTTGCTCTGCACTTTTGTGACTGCCATTATGAACAGCATTGTTGTATGGATGGATTGAATCATGGCTGTAGCGGATGGTGGAGTTTTAAAGGAGATTCACCGTCCATTTTTTAAAATTACCTTAAAACTGCTACTAATGGAACAGCTGTTCTTATGTAGTGACATTTGAGGGGCAGAATCTCTGCTTTAAAGGGTCTGGATTTGAGTAGCAGGCCATGATTACCAAGTATAAGGAGATTCTTAAAATCCTTGAGTCCCACATCTGTGCGGACTCCCCCGGATAGGACACCCTGGGGGGGTCAGATAGGGGCCACTATCAGTACTGAACATTTTGATAGGTCTTCTGAGAAGCTGTACCAGAAAACATGCATCGTTGGAGCCCGGTGTACATGTTGCTCCCAGAATAGTCTCGCTGTGAGGGGCCCCGTAGGTGGGATGTGAATTCCTGTCCACATTCGCCACAGTCACGCAGTGCCTTCGCTGACCCCCCGCCCACCGCGCTTTCATCCCACTTGTATAAACATACCCTGGGCTCTATTCTTCCCCATTCACCAGAGTCAAACCGCCCTCACAAAAGGTGTGTTAATTCCGTTTTGTGTGCGGCGGCGAAAACGGGCGAAAACGGACGATGCATTAGTCACGGACGCACAGAGTACTCCTTGAACCCGCTACTCGGCTTGTTCCCCCACCCCCGGGCTCCTGATGAGGGGTGTGAAAAATAAATGCTCATTTACAGTATGAAGAGTGAGCAGCAGTCAGACTCTGTCGATGGACATAACACATCTTCTCGAAGGCCCTAGATGCCTTTCGAGCTCGCTATATTCACCATCCTTGCTGTCGATGCAAATACCCTGCTTATCTGCAGCATGAAAAGTGGCCTCCTGTCTCTTGATGGGAAAGTCTGAGTGAGCTGGGTATCTTGGGAGGCCCCAAGTACGTGCGCGGCCTGCCGAGACTCTAAACGACCAGCCTGACGTTCTCGCATTCTGACACGAGTTCGTTCACTAAATTAGACACACCCGGGTCTCTGCTGAGTTCTCTGTTTATCCCCAATGCGCTCCTGACAGGAACAAGCCGGCCCCAGGCTCCAGTGAGCCAGATGTAGCTGACCGGGATCCTGAACCAGGGAGCAGAAGACAGCTCCAAAAGTTAGCAGGATGCTAATGCTACCAGTCTTCCTGCCGAATTGGTCAGACGGCTGCGACGTGTGAGCCCGCGGCCGGCTTTCACTGAGCAGATTGTGGTGTGGGTAATCCGTGCTGTAATGTCCTCACGTTCCCCCCCCCGCAGAGGAGCAAAGGTGTGTGCTGGACAAGGCTGCCTTGTCGGGTAAATCACTCAGTGTTGTGCCATGCTAATGCTAATTACATCTTGTTGGCCTGGGGCTGCTTGTTGCAGCTTTTATGTTACTGTATATAGAAACTGGCCACTTGTTCATCCTCTGTAGCCCACCACCCCCCTGCATTGTTAACAGCCTATTTGCCATTGAGTCACTCACTCCTGGGAGTATTATTATATTTACCGACCCACTAGCCGAAATGGGCTTCAGTGGTCAGGGCCAGGGGCGAAACGGAGACGAGCCACCATCACTGCTAATAAACAGCAGGCCAGTATCATCCAGAAACCTTCACCCGCCGCCCCCGTCTGGGGAATGCAATGATGTCACACATCAGTCAGCCATTATGAACAGCATCATCTACAAATACTACAAGCTTCCATTGAAGGTGGCTTTTCCCTGTAGGCCGCTGGTTATACAGTCATGTAATACACACTGAAAATGTAGAGTGACATTCACGACTTGGCAAGTTTAAATGTTTAACTGAAAAGAAAAGCTTTAGTAATCGTTTGGAAAGGTGAGAATTGGCTTTGGTTCAGTGTCCTGCTAGTGATATACAGCCTTTGCCTGTGTTCACTTCCACAGATCAGGGAAGCAGAGAGGCGCTCCATTGTAAATGCTTTGGCACGTCTCTCTATCCATTATGCAACCCCCTGCATTCCTCTCCATAGGTACCCAGCACACAGTTACATACCTCAGCTACAGCTAATTGGGGTTTAAATAGCTTCCTGGTGGATGTAACCCACAGCCGACAGCTCTGCCCCTAACTATCAGCTCGGTAATTACATCCCGCCCCCCAGTTCTCATTTTTAAGATACGAATCCGGGTGTTTTACAGTTCTGGCATAATAAGATGCGGTTTCCAGTGTGTTTAATTGGCAGCTGTCGTTTATCTGAAACATGCCGTGTCTTTACATTAATCAGTTATTATATGCAGGTTGGAAAACAACTGATTAAGGCAAAGAAAGACCTATTATTCTTCTGCAATAGCTATGTATATATGTAAGATGAAAATATCACTTTGTTAAAATCTCTGAACGAATGACTGACATTCAATCGCTGGCTTTTCCAGGATGTCGCTCTTAAGATATGTGACACTCACTTGTGATTTTATCTCCGGTGTGGGTGAAAGCTCAGTACTCTGAGTCAGTGACCTCAGTGGGCCCAGGGGAATTGTGGGTAAGGGAGGGGCCTGGAGCTCAATAATCTCAGGATTAGATCAGGGCAGAATAATAGTAATGCACATTGAACAAGATAAATAAATAATCCCACTGTCTATGCAACAGTGTAATCATATATAATGATAATATAGCAATATTATAGCAATAATTTTTGTTTCGTTAGTAAGTTAAATAACCTGGTGCTGAGGGAAGTTTGCTGTTTGCTGGTTAGAAATCTTCATTGGAGTGTCTTCCTTCCCCCTGGCCCCATGCAGCGCCTTTCTGCCTTCTGGCCAGACTCTGACGGCAGCGTTTGGCATGTGCATCCTCACTCTTAATGCGTCCTATTCCGCTCGACGATACCCTCTCTCCGTCTGAGCTGGATCCCCGACTGCTAATCCCAGCACTGGCGTTACATAAGGCCGTTCGATAGCCCTGCCCGTGTTTGAGCCGTTTCACAAACGGAACGTCCTCTGCTTCTGCAATGCTGCCTTTTGAAGAGACTTCTTCATGCCAGCTGGTCTCTCACCCGTGCTATCTTTGGGTGATTATGGATATCTCTAAGAGGAAGCGACGACACGCCACTCAGGCGTAATTCAGCAAAATAATACAGGATGCTAATGAACAAGACACTGAATAGCAATGCATGTTGTTGATAAAGGATTGATTGGGGCTGCTCCCAGCATGCCTTGCTTCAGACAGACTATTGTGTTTTTATCTGTACTTGTTCTGTTATCCACATAATAACACACAGTGGTCTCAGAGGTCCTTCCTTTGTGTAAGATCCTCTGTTAGATCCTCCCGGAGGCTTCTCTCTCCTCCAGAGAGAGGCTGCATGGTTTTTATGGTTTCTGGTAGGCTTGGTGTTTAGAGCATTGCCAGCAGCCATCCGGGGGGGGGGGTAATGAAGACGTGCAAGGTGCTCCATGAGCGGCTGACAGGGCCGCCTTGGGGACCTTCAGCTGGCCTCGTTCTGGATACTGGTTAGAGGTGAGGAGATTGGTTCCTCTGTGATCAGCGTGTTGAGCGTCACAGCGTGAGGTGTGAGCTATGAGCTACTTCAGATTTTTACAAACTGCTTTAAAACTGAAAGACTCCTGCACTTGGCTAATTAATTTTTTCTTGCTTTTGCTGGTTTGTGTCCTTGACTGAAAGACTCATCCGGCTGCTTCACATTAGCATTAGTGACACACGCATGATTATAGGAGACTGACCAATCAGCACACAGCAGGAACTCATTGTTAAAGTGAAATCACACTGTCTTAAATTGAAATAGTAGCTTAGGAACCCTGTCCTAGATCATAGTGACCCCTTGACTTGGATTAGGTGGTCACCCTAGCTGAGTCTGGAGTGTGTGTCTGTGCCAGACCTGTCAGTCCCTGCTCTGAAGCTCCACCTAGCCAAATGAAAGTCTTACCACACTTTGCCAGTGCTTCCAGTTTCTGCGCCCATGTACACAAGTCACTCATATATTTCTGACAGTGAAACATCAGTGGACATTATCATTATCTCCGCACACCTGTCACTGGGGGTCCAGCATTTGGGTTGAGAACCACTTTGAATGTCCTTGGAGGAGAGTCACTGTAGAGGGCATGAGAACTTGTCCTGACCAGCTCTGAACTTGAAGTGTTTGTCCTG
Organism: Stomatorhinus ivindoensis; assembly: GCA_019775895.2. Taxonomy (NCBI): domain Eukaryota; kingdom Metazoa; phylum Chordata; class Actinopteri; order Osteoglossiformes; family Mormyridae; genus Stomatorhinus; species Stomatorhinus ivindoensis. Next base: position 4,205,577 of record JABFEB020000020.1, on the reverse strand, counting down.
TGCTTGTGAAGGACAGAGTGAATGGTCTGTCTGCCAGCCAGTGTTCTTGTGCGGGGTCTGTGGTTTCTCAGGGGATGCAGATAAAGCTGAGAAGCTCCATGGCCCCCAGGATAGCTGCTCCATACTTACCAGTGAATTAAATGTTTGACAGCAGATGGTGTAGGAATCGAGGTGGGTTGGAAGTTGTGCCACGTCATTTCCCTTCTAGGACCTGCCTTTAGCTTTCTTCAGGGGCAAGGTGCTGGAATCCTCGGTCTACACCCAACACAATGAAGGTGGGACAGATGCGGGAGGCTGGCGATCTACCCTGAGATGAGAAGCAATCATGGGGCAGTAGATTGGGGGGATGGGCATCTGGCTTGTTCCCTCGCTGCTACTGGCACCCAAACACTTTTGTTGGGTTATGACAGGCAAGGTAGCGTGTTCTTGGGTTTCAAAGCGATGCAGGGTTTTTGGGGTCTGGGGTCCTGCCATGGAATGTCAGGCCATCGCTTCGCAGCGGCAATGAAGATGCCACACGTGGCTGCCAACGGGGCTCAGCCACCGGACTCAGGAAGGGATTATTGCGGCATATGGTCATTCCGTGAAATTCCGATCTCCATGGCGATGGCAGCCTCTGTTCTGGAGCCGTTCAGTAATTACTTCCCAGCAGGAGCATCGTTTTCTGTGCTTGTTTTCAATAATTACTGTTTAACGAGCCCTCTGACAGGTCGGCAAAAAACTTTACTTAATTGAATTACTTTCAGGATGCCCCCGTGCTTGGCTTTTGCAGGCGAAAATTGATCATGTGTGCCAAACAAAGGCTTGAATGTGTTCCATTTTCATTCAGGTCGCATCAGGACTGAGCACTCCTTGTTAAAATTAGTAATATGCTAAATATAAGCAAACAGGCTAAGAGGTTTCAGGCTGAAATCCCCGATTACCCTTTCCTGATTCAGAAACCGTAAGATGGCTGGTTCACAAATTGTCACATTGCAAATGCTGTGTGTCAACTTCTGAGTCTTGAATGAAAAATGCGAGTCCCCCCCATTGACAAGATTTCCCCCGTAGTTGGCCGTTGTGTGCACCTTGAGTTCATTTATCCTGGAAACCTTTAAATAGATATAACCTTCAGTTAAACTCACCTGCTGGCTAAACGCTCGCTCATAAGTGAGGGCATTTCAATGGTCTCGTATCGTTGAAGGAGGTGATCGCATATTTTTATGGTGATGTGAGCCTCGAAGTGCCAAACCCGTCCACACCTTGACAGTTTTTTCCCCCTACTGCTCTATTTTAAAATGCATGCGCGTTTCCCCTGGAGACAGTCGGTAATTATTTCAGATCCCCCTTTTTTCAAGTGCTATCGAGGTTAATTGAGAGCTGGCTTTATCCCAGAGACGTTTCCCTCGGCTGGTTCCTGGCCTTGGCCGTCTGACACCAGCCTGGATCTGTCTGAGAAGGCCATCCCAACCTGGCCGCACAAACTTGTGGAGTCTACGGCTCCTGGGCTTTTTAATTGATTTTTTTTTTTACAACGGAAGAGGCTAAGTGGAAAATGCCATGTTTGAGGGGAGCAACAGTAGTTGTCTGTGGGGATTTAAGCTCACAACCCTGAGTCTAAGTCCCGCCTTCCAGCTGCTGCTGCTGTAGGTGATACGGCTTCCTGGAAGCCAGCAGATGGTGGCTAACAGCAGGTGTATGGTGTTGGAGGTTGGGGGGGGGGTTGATGTCCATGGCACTGTACCCGGAATTGTTACGAGGCTCTCACCCTCTGTTCTCTGGGGAGAAACATCAAGGCACAGATGCCATAATGTATAGGTATTAACTGATATTTGTTAAAAACCAAGAAATCGGTCCGACTTCTCATTGTTGGCCAGTATTTCTGCTGTATAAACTTTATCGATGTTTGAAGTTAGCAGCACCACAGCTAACTGCTAAAATACTAGAGATGATACCCTTTGATGATCCGCCCAGTGCCGCTGGATCGTTAAGGATTAAGAGGATTTCGCCCTTCGTCATAGGAGGGAAGATCCAGCCGTGGCTTTGAGAGCAGTCTTCTTGGGTCCTGCATTTTCTCAGGATGGTCATAGGACCCGCAGTGATGAGGCTGGCCCTGCATGCTGTGGGAAGATCTGCGTAACCAGGTGCCCCGTGTGCGTCATTGGCCGGACCTCAACGCTCACTGTTTGAGCGTTATTTAGCTAGTCCGTGTGGTCCGGTTGGCAGCATTATAATGTTATTCGCGGTGAGGGAGAGATGAAGTGCTGTTGTACGCGTGTGGGTGTGTGTAATTTATAGATGGGTTTTTAAGATGCCAAGCTGAGCTCTAGTTTCCATGCGAGATTGAGGTACAGGAGTTGCATCGACTGATCTTAAATGCTGCCAAAGCCAAACATGGATGTTTAACCCTTTCATGCATGAATTATGACAACCTGAATCAGGATTTTGTCCTATGTTGTTTTACTTCTATGGAGGTAAAAACAGCTGTAAACTTTTTTTTTCAACATACATTTCTTCAAAAAGTCATTTAAATGTCCATTGTAGTGGCTGATATGCAGTTATAGAATTGAGACCTGTGCATTTCCAATTTAATGGCTGTTGAATCGCTGTACACTGTAGTGACCACCATGCGTGAAAGGGTTAAAACAGCTGATTGTATATGATGATGCATTAGTCTTCTGCACCCCTCCCTCTTCTAATCATTCACCCTGTGACACCTATGTGCCCATTAAGTGAATTCCTTGACTAGTAGTTCCGAAGTAATTTAATGCAGGCACGAGAGCCCAGGAATGCAGTCTTAATTAACACTGAGAAGCAACACAGTGTTGTGTAACATTTGTGCAGCCCTGGTGCACTCTGGGAATGGCACACTGTTACCGGGACAACACAGAGAGCGCTGCCGCCAGTTTGTGTGACCGTTTGATCCCAGTTTACTTCGCTTTCTTGATTGTTCAGAGATGTTTTCTCTGTTTAAGCCCGTTCAGATTAAGGTTGATAGGATATAAGTACTGTTTTGCATCCTAGGTTAGGTGTTTATTTTTAGTTCCTGTCTGCTATTATGATCTTCACGCTATATTTTACTGCATCCTTATCTTCACCTCTCAGCAGCCCAGTCCCAGTTGTCTCTAGCTGTTATCGAGGTATAAGGCTTCCCATGTGAGGACCGACTCCTATTGCGTTTGAGCAATTTCTATTGCCCTTGGGGTCAAGCGTAGCCGTGGGCATCTGGGGCGTTCATGGGTGACTGGATAAGGCTGAATCTTGCTCACGTGCCGCGAATCCCTCACCCAATGCTGGGTCTCACCTTATAAATTAGAGAAACTGACTGGCTACTTTTCCTCAGCTCACACAGGGCTAATTAATGAGTCACACGGCGTTGCGTCCAGAATGCTTTGAAGCCTGTAAGCTTCGACAGCACATCCACCCACGCACCAGATGCTCAGGGTTCGGCCCCCGCACCACCATATCTCCATCATTGCTGCTTATTGGAGGGGGGAATAGAGACTGGGCCCCAGTTATCTCTGCCCGTGGCTCTTCTGCAGCACCCGAGGTACAGCCAGGGGGGAAGCGGTCTGTTTGTGGGTGAGGTAGGAGCCAAACCACACCTTGCACGGGTTGGTTGAAAACCGGGTCTAGCTACCTTCTGTACAGAATGGGTAAGACCCAGAGGGATGTCAGAACTCCGAACGAGTGTGACGGTAAATTCTTGCAGCTCAGTCAATGTTTGTGGACGATTTAGGTTTCACCCATACAGCTACATGCTGGTACTGACTATAGTAGCTTGATCATTCTTCCTCAGTCTCCTCTAAGGATTGAACAGCAACTAGGTCTTCACTGTTGTTTTCTGGCCATGAATTATTGCTGGTAGTCCTGGTGATTATTGATGATATTCCCACAGTCGTGGTTGCACAGCCACTGGTGTCCTCGTATGTCCGGAATGATCTGTGTGGCTCCCCTCTGCGCGCTGTTTTGTTGCAGCCCATTATCTGGGCTTCAACATCTTCATTATGATGGTGGACGAGAGCTGAGAATTGCTTTGCTGAAATCTCTCATCCCGGGACGCCACAGGGGAAAGCGGCGGTCACCCATGCCGGATCCTTGTGCAGTAC
>JABFEB020000020.1:4183083-4200695 GCA_019775895.2 Stomatorhinus ivindoensis | reverse complement strand
CCCCCCCCCCCCCCCCCCCCCCCCCCCCCCCCCCCCCCCCCCCCCCCCCCCCCCCCCCCCCCCCCCCCCCCAATTAAGAGACTCCAGTACAGGATAGAGTGGACTTTTTGTTACAGCTACCTTGTTCTGGGGGGTGCGCTTAAATATCTTAATATTTAACAGCTTATTAACTTATTTGGCAGCCTTTGTTTTAGACCGTCAACAAAGGCTTTTTTTTAAAACACTTTGACAGGAATCCCCCTCAAATTACCCAGAGCGTCATGGACGGTTGGTAGGCTTGGGAAGTACGGCTGCTAATTGGTTTAGTGTGTTGATTATTAGGGAAGTACGGCTGCTAATTGGCTTAGTGTGTTGATTATTAGTAGCTAGAATAAGATACTGGGATAGAGTTTTTTGTTGCTCTGGAGCAGCCCCCGCTCCCCCGCCTATGTGTGGCTCAGATCCTCTTGCATCCCCCTACATAAGAACATAAGAATTTACAAAGGAGAGGAGGCCATTCGGCACATCAAGCTCGTTTGGGGAGAAGCCAACTAACAGCTCAGAGCTGTTAAAATCTTATCTAGCTCTGATTTAAAGGAACCCAAGCTATCACTACACTAACAGGGAGACTATCCCATACTCTAACTACATGCTGTGTAAGGAAGTGCTTTCTCAGATCCAGTTTAAAATTTTCTGCTACTTTCCACCTATGACCATAGGCAATATCGAAGTAACTATTTGGTTGAACAGCATCCAGACCTGTTAGAATCTTATATACCTGGATCATGTCCCCCCTTCGTCTTTGCATGAGGATGATCTGATTCAGCTTAGTTAACCTCTCCTCATACGACATTCCTCTAACACCAGGAATCATTCTCGTAGCCCTCTGCTGGACCATTTCTAAGGCAGCAATGTCCATATTAAGTGATGGTGACCAAACCTGCACACAATATTCAAGGTGGGGTCTTACCAAGGAATTAATCGCAGCATCACCTCCTTTGACTTAAACTCCACACACCTAGAGATGTAACCCAATATCCTGCATAAGAACTCTGCAGGAAAGGCTCTCATAGCTTTTTTTTTCTGTAGGGCGGTGTTAACGTCTCTCCTAACAGCTTATCGACACTGCTGACGCACCCAGTCGCTCTGGTGTAAGAGCTCTCTGCTGGGTGCCTTGATTGCAGTAACTGTGCCTGTATAGTGCCTTTTAAGGCTTCCCCTTGGGCAGATCTGTCAGTCAGATGACTTGAGTGAATGAAATCCAAAATGGAATCTTAGTCTTTTATTTGATCTCATCTAATTAGGTGTCTGGTGTCACGCTGACCTAGTTATGTATTTGCGTCTGTATTTAGTCAAGTTAACAGTCTGTTAATTCAGATCTTTTGTTTCCCACTAAGGATTATAGCTTGATTATTTGTTTGAGTAGGTTAAGTGAATTTTGGCTGTCTTGGTATGTCTCTGTCTCTGGGGCAACATCCTTTCCGGAATTGACTCACGATGAACTCCTCAGTCTGGATGAAAGGGTGGTTGTGTTTCAGTCCCAGTGTTGCTGATTGTTGCCGTCGCATTTTTTTTTAAATGCTAAAAACTGCAGCGCAATCGCTGCATCAGCAGAATGCAATCTTGGCTGGGGAGCTGCCCCTCCCACCCCCCGCGTGCCTTAGTGCGGCCAAATGGGTCAGAACATCAAGGTCGCAGCCTTTGCAAATGTGGGGGGGGGGGGGTGGGGTGGGGTTCTCGGCGTCAGCGTGGGTGCCGAGCTGAAAAGCCCCGACTGAGGCGCCACGTTTGCTGGTCTCTCGTTGGGGGGGCTGAAGGCACTTAGAGTCTCACATTCGGCCCCCTGTTAGCGTGTCAGAGCCGGTCGACGTCGTACGGAACGGCCGGCAGAAATCATCCATGGATTTCCCCTTTCAGCCTCGCCTGTCCCACTGTTAGACCTGAGCTGACTTTAAAGTGCTAAAGCCATGTCCTACATTCTGGCTTATTCTAGTCTCTGACTTTTGACATGCATGACATCGTTGCCACAGTGGAAAACGGTTTCATGTGGGGTATAACCCATTTGCACCGAGAGTCTGATTTTTACCACTGTGTGCGATCACAGGGATGTCTGTATTAAAGGGATAAAGGATTAGGTCTCCAGTGAAGGTCACTGTCATTTTGGATGCGTGGATGGCATCGGGGAGAGGTGCTGACATTGGCGGTACTGGGCGTTACTGGCAGTCCACTTCACTCTTTCTGACTGGGTGATCAGCAGAACTTTAAACTGCATGTCCAAAGAAAAATACTACCAGGGGATCTGACCTCATTCAGCGGCAAGCGACTCCATTGTGACTGAGATAGTGTGGCATTTTCTGCCCCATCTGGGTTCGACTCTATCCCATCTGGCTCCCCGCTTGCCTACAGGCATTCACCGTTCTTGGCCTTCAGCCAGCGTTTAAAATAGGAAGCTGATAAGATGGGAGTCTGGTCCTTCAAGTTCTGATGACATTTATAACTCTGAAGTTTATTTTGGCCAATAAAGGCTTCCCGGGCTCCTCAGTCACCTCTTCTTTTAGATATTGGTGCCATTAAGCAGCAGGTTCAGCCTGTGTTCTAGAAGCTTCTCTCAAGAACTGGAATGCCCAGAGCTGGGGCTGACGTCAGTGTCAGGCAGCAAAAAAATCTCCCTTTCTTGTCTTTAGATGGTGTCAGAACACCTGTAGAGCAGATTAGAAGGAGAAGACACTTACTGTTCAATGGTCCAGTTCAAGCCGTGACAGAACCATCCCTGGGAATATTACATTCAACGCCAACTGACAGCGAGTATGAGACTGCAGTAACAGCTCAGCCTAGAGTGTGTCTCCTGAAGCATGGGGGGTCTAGAACAGCCTGCATTATGTAGCTGGGTATTTTGACTTAATCCCTCTGCTCCAGTCTGAGATTATTTTTTGTTGTTTAGAATTAATTCCCTGTAGCAGACCATTTCCCTGTCTCTGCCACCCCCCAAGGTCAGCACAGTGCTTTAAAATGCTAGTTAAAACAAATAAAGACCTACTGGAATTAGACCTGATAAACTTCTGGGGAGTGAAGGGGCAGTTTCAGCTGTCCCTGTTTATGTGTCATTACTAACATTTCAATCAGTCAGGCTTTGTGAGGCCTTTCTCTAGGTATCTGTTGGAGGTGCCGTAGACCACAAGGGTGTCGTAGACCACACACACCGGAGGTGCTGTAGACCACACACACCGGAACTGATGTATTCAGTTCTAATACTGATTCTGTTTTATCTCAACCCATTCCCCCCTCCCCCTTTCTTATTTCTGCCTTCAGCCATAACCAGAGAACCACAACTTTCCGGCATCCTGTGACTGGCCAGTTATCTTCTGAGAACGGTAACTTCAGCGTGAGAGAGCAGTAAGTGTCCTGTCTCCTGACTGTCATATAAGGAGCGTCTTTCGGAGCTGATGTTGTCAGGGGAAGCTCTTAAGGGACAGACCATGATGTGAATAATGCTGGTCTGGTGTTAAGAGATGCCAAGTTAGGACATTGTGATAATAAAAATGGCCTTATTGCTTTTAAGGGATTTGATGATGGTTTCCTATGATTGAGTCGGTTATGCGTCCAATGCCAGAGGTGCTGAATTTTATTGAAGTTGTTGTGCCTAATGTTTTAGAGTCCCCAGAAAGTCAAGGATGTAGACAGTTATTGGTAGTGCCTGAAAGAGCATTTCAATTTGTTGGAGTGATGGAAATGTCCCTTTGCTTAAGGTGTGGGGGCTTTAACTGTGTTTTGAGGTGAAATTCGGTGGTGGTGGGGCGGGGGCGGTGGTGGGGCGGGGGCGGTGGGTAGCCAGTGGCTCTCAGGCATGAAGAAGGGCAGGGAAGGCTGTAAATGACACCCTGTTGCCCACATTTCTGGCCACCCAGGGTCGGTTTGAATTACTGCTGGAGCCCCTAGCCTCAGCCCCCGTTCTGTCGGAGAGCACGTCAGAGCAGAGCAGCCTGGCCGTCTCACAAAGCTCCAGTCGTCGTTCCCTATTTTCTGCTCAGTATAACTAGGCCATCTGCCCCAGGACTAGTGTGCTGGTTTTAGCTTTGTGCCCGGGTGACATTCTCTGATGGATATTGTCTGGACCATTTGGGTGCAGGTGACTGTAATATCTGCAGGCATTGACCCTCCAGCTTCTGCTGCCCTGGACCGAAGCCCTTTAAAGCTCAAAGCAGAGCTTGGAAGAAACATTCCAACCCCCCCGGAGGAATTAAACTTTCGCGACTCATCCTTTTGGCTTCTATAAATGGCACTTATCCGGATAGCTGCTGAATGTCAGACAAAGGATGAGCGAGCATTCAGATTAATTACAAGGTTAATCTAGTGGATAGAAACATCAATCTGGACTGTTGGTATTTTTAATTATGTTTTTAATTATGCGTAATATGAAAATATTATATGAATATCTTATAATCACAGTAGTTTTCTGGAATCAAAATATTCCATCCATATCAAATATGAAGTGGTCCCCTTTAAATTCGATGTCATAATGCCCCATCAGTCCAAATGCTCACCGGCAGGTGACAGGCAGCTAAATATTCTGCCAGGTCCTGATGGATGCTGCTCATTTACAGCTTGGACACAGTCGAGGCCAAATTGGCTGCAGCTGTCCACATGAGGGTCTGAGCCTTGGCCTCCAGGGGGCAGTATCCTGGTCCTTTCACTCTCTGGTCCGACGACCAGCTTACAATGTGCAGAACCTTCATCAGAAGATACTTAGGCTTGCAGTTATCGGTCGGCTTTTTATCGTGATGATAGCAGTGATTCACACGCTACTCGAGATCCACACGGCAATTCCCCAGCCCATTGCACTGGGGGGGGGGGGGGCTTTCTTAAAAGGCCGGACAGTTCTGCAGTTTGGGGGTCATAGTAGCTGAAGTGTCTGGTCTTAGCGGCCTTCTTCGCTTGCTGCCGCCTGTTTTCACATGCTATATATTGTATCTGAGCTGCTACCTCCACCTCCTCTCTGTCTTAATCCACCAACACCCCCCCAGACCACTTCACTATGGTATCTGATGGAATGTGATGTCTGCCTGGAGCGGATAGCTTGACGCAAGCGATGCCTCAATGCTGCTTATTATTGCTATGACAACCCCCATAACATCCCATTTAAGAACACTCAGTTGGGGTGAATCAATTACAACACTAGTTTGGGGGGACAAACTGTAGAAGAAAACTGGGGAAAAATAACATTTGAATGTATTAATTTTCCCTCAAAGCTATGTCATAAATTTTCATTTTTGTTTACCTCATATTTATTCTCTGTATACCTGGAAATATTATAGGAGCCGAAATTGGAATTGTGATGTGTGAATATGATTTTTCCACATCCTGTCTAGTGGTGATGATACAATCCTTAGGGAAAGTCACATGACTTGCTAAATCCAGTAAAAATGTTACAGATTCATTGGCTTTCTAACAAGAATTATTACTTCATTCATTTCTTTACAAATATATATATATATCACATTAGAAACAACTGGAAGTTTTAAAGTAAAACATTAATTTCAAGTACTAATAAATTAAAACCCAAATTATAGTTCTAAAAGAGCTGTTGAGTTAAAAGGTACATTAACAAGCATCATTTGAGTACTAATCAGTAACACTTTAACATCAAGAACAGGAACAACGTGAAACACCAAACATTTGTGTTTAGTATCACTTTGGGAGCCAACGATGACAATTGCAATTAAGAGCAAAATGGCAAGAACAGGACTGAACGAGTCAGTTAAAAAAAATATTGACAATAAAAAGAAAATGTCTGCACGGAAGATATGTACAGATATGTTAAGCAGTGCTTGTTGGTGGACTTTTGTTATGAAACCAGTAAATTCACAACATTGTTATGGAATTTAGTGTCCCACGACTTCCTGTGAGCGCTGTGTGTGGGAGTTTGGAGGTGGGTAATGCGGGAAGATGCAGGGTCCACTCCCTGAATGTCAGCTGCCTGCAGCCGCTACTCGCAGGATTTCCTCTGCATTTCAGAGCTTCTCAGAAAGCTGGGCGGCTCTGATCTGCCCTGCCCTGCTCTGCTCGGCTCGGCTCTGCTCTGCCCTGGTCTGAGCTGCTTTGCTCTGCCCTGCTCTGCTCTGCCCTGCTCTGCCCTGCCCTGCCCTGCTCTGCTCTGCTCTGCTCGGCTCTGCCCTGCTCTGCTCGGCTCTGCCCTGCCCTGCTTTGCTCTGCTCTGCTCTGCCGTGCTCTGCTCTGCCCTGCCCTGCCCTGCTCTGCTCTGCTCGGCTTGGCTCTGCTGGGCTCTGCTCGGCTCGGCACGGCTCTGCTCTGCTCGGCCCTGCTCTGCTCTGCCCTGCCCTGCCGCTTTCAGCTCCCCGGCCGCGTTGGCGAAAATGACACGAGCCCTGAGGCTGTGCGTTCCCCCCCCCTCACAGGAGATAATAAGCGACATGACATGCCATTGTCTTCGGGACCGAACCCTGCAGACGATTTGGGCAGCATCCCTGAAGTGTCCACCGAGTACAAGCACTTAGAAAGCCAACTGGAATCCTTTTGAACAGAAATCTAGGCTGTCGATGCAGATCAGAGGAAGCCTAACCATCCTGAAACACATTCATTTAATCCCCCCTTCCTGCATACTGTACCTATTAAAAGGAATCTTTTGCCTGCTAGATGAAAGGGATTATATCTCAAAAGCACAGCATTTGCAGTCAGATGAAACCGCTTCAACACGCTTCAGAAAACACCGTCCTTTGAAGCTTCGCATTGGGTTGATGAACTGATAATCTACATCGGCAAGAATTAGTGGTCGTGTTTGAAAACGGCGCGTTACATCCCTGTATTTACTGGAAACTCCTAGGCAATGTAGTGTTTTGTACACATGCAGACATTTAGTGATGTTGTTTAAATACAGGATACCTACTGCATTTATAAGGTGGCAAAACATTCGTAATCTGAAGCCGTGTGGAATGGGGCCATTAAAAACACACCTGATCTTTAACATGTCCTTATCGGCCTCATTTAGAGCTCTGGTTCCCAAAAGTCTGCTGGAGTACCCAAAAGTATCCTGTATATTTCCACATCTGGTTCAACTAATCTTGGTTTATAAGTTGAACCCGATTTGCAGATGTTGACATGGAATGAATGCTTGGAACAACTAGGGGTGATCACAGACAGGTTTGGGGAAAACCAATGTAGAACATCGTTCTCACTGTAGAAGAGCAGGCTAGGAGATGGAAGGCACGTAGATGTGTCTTGGACCTTTGAGGAGTTCTGGAGCAGTAATGAGGATGCCGCAGTGCATGCTGGGAGGACATGCTCATTTCTCTCAGGTGAGGTAATAGGCCTACTGAACTGCATCTCTCCTGCCTGACAGGTTGCATCCCTTGCACTTGTGGGAACATCTCCTGGGTCCTCTTCAAAGGAGCCCCATAAAAAGTAATTTATGAAAGAAGAGAGAATCCTTCACAGGAATGACATTTGCTGAAAAATGCTGGATTTGATTCCAGCTGTAAAGCTCTGTCAGATGATTGGCTTTCTTCTTCTTTCCACAGGAAACTATTTCTGATGATTGCAGCCCTATTGTTTCGCTGGATCTTTTTTCTTATGCTACCCCAGACCCTCTCCAATGGGTCCCCAACGAATCATATGAAACCCTGCAGGAGAAAAACAGCTATTTATAAACCTAAACCTCTGGGGTGGTACCACAAGGGGCCTGGTGAAGGCCGCGTTCATGTTCAGGTCACACTATCATCCAGTCACGCCAGCATGCTTTGTGACACGCTCAGCAAGTCACACCTAACAGGGTTGGTTTCTTCAGAGGCTGTTTCAGCTGAATATTGAAGTTTGTAACTGTGGATGCTCTTGATTATGGCCAGGTGTGCCTGTTGAGCCTGGTTTCGTTTTGAGATGAGTGGAAGTGAAAGCTATTTTCCACATTGCTAAAGTACTGAGGTCACATGACTACCGAAGCGGTCCTAATTGAGACAGCTGGTTCCCTCACTCATTGTATATAATCCATACTGAGGTCACATGACTACTGAAGCGGTCCTAATTGAGACAGCTGGTTCCCTCACTCATTGTATATAGTCCATTCTGAGAGTCACAGAAGTAGAGCGAAGCTGGGAAGCAGTGCTTCTGTGAGCTTTTGTACAGAGATCTGCCTTCATTTCCTCATTGTGACGCCATGTCTGGGCCCCACCACCTAGTTTCAACCTGCCTCCCATGGGGAAGGAAATGGTGGACAGACGTTAGCAATGAGCTGAGAAGATGGGCTGAATGTTCCCAATTGGGAACGCTGATTCATCTGCCACGTCGCTGCACTGGTGTTTAGCTTAGACGACGCCCCCGTAAAGTTATTTCCTGGAGCAGTTTCACACGCTGTTACAAAGCTGTACCACAAAAACATTCCACTCATGTTTTCCTGTATTTAGGGGTCATTACCCAGTGGGAAAAGGTTACCCTTGTTACAGGTAATTGATCATTGTATTCAAATTAGTTTATTAAAATCATTTAACTGCCTTTTAAAAGCTAATATGTTGTAAAATGAATCCTTGGTCGTGTCCAAGCTCAGCACCGTAGCTTTAAACCTCCAGGGTTGTGGGTTCGATTCTAGCCTTGATGTTGTGTGGGGAGTTTGCGGGTCCTCCTTGATGGGATTGCATATGAGAGTGTGCAGGTTAGGTTGATCTGTGGCGGGCTTGTTTATTGTGCTGTCTGTGAGTGTGCTCTGAGATTGACAACCATTCTCAACGTAACCATGTATTGGCTGCACGGTTAAGTGAAATGACCTTTCTGGTCCTTGATGTGACTCAGGATGAACACCAGTGCTTCTGTCCATACGCTGCTAAGTACATAATCATGGAACTCCAGGCTTACTATGCAGTTTCTGTTTGTTGAATTATAAAGCACTTTGGTGCACAATGACTTCTCCATGGGAGTTAGCCTGCTGTTAATTCCCAGCATGGCGTTTCTCTAGGTGTGGTTGCTAGCGCGCAGCTCCACCTGGATTTCTTCACACGTCTGAGTAGTAATGATTCTCACTTTGACAACATGCAGTAAATCACACTTTCTTTTACTGGAAGCCAAGGATTACTCTCGAATTGGATCCTTCATGGGAGCTGGTACCTGGTTAAACACGGCAGCTGAATTCCTGAACCGGCAGTGAAGGAGTATCGGGCTTCGGTCATGGCGGCCTAGTGGATCCAGACATGCGGATGTAGCGTCAGTTGTGATGAGTGTGGTCAATGAACCTCATGAAGGGTCAACGGTTCTTTTTATGATCTCCTATAAGGTGCTAGCCGGTCTCACTCTGTTGCCCCAAAACTGGAGCTGGTGGGGTGACTAGCTGGCACCAAGGCCTTTTCCTCATTACCAGATGCCACCCGTCACTGACTCTGGGCTTACTGGCATTCGCTCACGCCAACCCCTCTGGGCAAGCAGTTCCTCCCTTACACCTGGAGGCACTTATGGAGGTGCAGCCCCAGCCTGGGACTGGATCTGCGTCTCCCGTGTGAATAGACTGGCTGTAAGCACATGTGCTTCCTATAGATTGTATTGTGTGTCTATGGGTGGCTCGTGTCAAACCACAAAAGGCCGTATGCAGATTACCAAGCCGCTATTCACATAGGGAGGTTCCAGTTTGTGAGGCATCTATGTTCTGGAACTCAGGGAGAATTTATCATTTTATGGACTGAGTAGAGAGCAGAGCTCAAAGCCTTCTGGTAAATGAGGAACCTCTCACTTGACATGTGGCTGTGCTGCCCAGCTCCCACCCCCATTTAACACCAGTCCTGAACATTTCAGCGACCGTGACCTTTCAGTGGTTAGAGATGGAGAGCACTAGCCTCACATGACCTTCAGAAGGTTCCAGAGATTCTTCTGAGTCTCCGCCAACTATGTGACGGCCCCGGGCTCCACATGGACCGGGGGGGGGCTCTTTGTCATTTAATTAACGCAAATTAACAGCCTGCCACATTTCAGGGGTGCTGCTGTAAAGCAGTGCGTTTGCTGCCCTTGACTGTCCCATCGTACGACACTCAAAGGAACATGGGAGTAGAACCCTGTGTAAATGAAGCTTTCCCTGGAGTATGATGTGCAGCAAGAACGAGGCTTACCCCCCCCCACTGCTGTGTCCCACCGCTGGAGATAAGAGTCAATGTCAAGTAGAGACACAGTAGTGATTCAGAGGGCAGGCTCTCTTACTGCATTTCTCAGCTGCCGTTTTGGGTCCTTCCCGGGAATAGTGGCTGTCTTTGCCTTTTGGTGGCTAAAGTGGCTCCTCCGCATGTGTCTGTGTACAGTGACGAGCCCGTTTGACGTTCTCCCTTGCGTTCCCCGGGGGAAGGGGGGGAGCTGGAGGGTCTGTCGGCTCTTTCACCCACTGAGGTGACAGTGCCTTTGTTCAGTCTTGCAAGGCCTGTTACATTGTCAGCCTCCTGCCTCCCGTTGGACAGTCCACCAACACCCACGCATGTTTGCACAGCACCTGCCAGCCTGGCACTGCTGGGGAAACAGTCCCCTGTTGTGACCTGTCGCCGTTCCTGGGTAACCTTCTTTTTATAGTGGCGTTTTCAGCAATCTTGATCTCCCGTGATTAAAATAAGGCTTAGATGGTATCTAATCTCTGATACCGTCATACCGACCAGGCATTAAACCGTGGTATACAGATGCTCCCCAAGTTAGATTGAGCCATGTTACGATATTTCGACTTTACGATGGGTAAATGTTTTTCACTTTCAGTACATTATTCAATAAATTGCATGAGATATTACACTGTATTATAAATTAGGCTTTGTATTAATGATAATGTGCACCAACTAGTCAATGTAAGGTATGTTAGGCTGTGATGTTTGTGTGTTAGGTTAGGTGTGCTGTATCAAAATGCATTCTTGCCTTATGATATTTTTTTCCTTACAATAGGTTTATCGGAATGCAACCCCATTGTAACCTGGGTAGCATCTGTATGATGTTTTGACAATATGTTAAAAAAGCAGCGCTACCCAAAATGCTGTGGTATGCCATGTTATGTGCTTTGTCTAATTTGCTGGGTGTCATGGTGGCTGGTCCCGCCTCTGCTGAGATGTTCTCATGGTGTATTTCGGTTTTCTTCACGTGCATTTGGATAATTGGTGTATCTAAACTTCCCATTGTATATGTATGAACAGGTTCCCCAGCTTTGTTCCCTATACTGCCTGGCATACCCCAGGATAAAAGGTTAGCAGATGGAGTGAAAGATGTTTATTTGTTCCTGGGTTGGTTTCAGAAATCTGTCCCAGAAAGCGTCTTCAGCTATCAGGGCTCCTAACTGTATTTCTCTAAACGCTCGCTGCCCCCTGCAGGTCAAACCCGCGCATGTCTATGCCGCATCCCAGCCAGCGGCCCTCCAGCATGGTCAGCGAGTCTTCTGCAGCTGTCACCTCGTCCACGGTGGACGCCGTCTCCGGACTGAAGGTGAGGACGCTGCCTACTGGAGACGTGCCCCAAGAAGGTGCTGTTGAGATTTAATACAATGGCATCCTGTCTCTCCCCATTTAAGGTCAAATCGTTGTAAGAGGGAGTTGTAAAGCATCTACTACTCAATGAAATCGGAGTTGTTTTGCCTTCCCCCCCCCGGGTAATGGGGAGTAATTAATGTTCCCCTTGACAAAGCAGATTTTCAGGCTGATAAACACATTTATTAAAGGCAGTTGGGTTTTGCTCCCAATACTATGTACTGCCAGCTGCCTGCCATTTGGCTGATTTGAAGGGCTGATCAATCACCATGGGCTTTAATGGGTGGATGGGCTCATGAATGTAGGCCGAGTCCATGGAGAGCCAATTAAAACCCCCCAGATCATGGTGGGGGTGGGGAATGGATTCAATTAAATGGCTCCTACAGAGGTCAGGAATGGGGCTGTGTAGATGCTGGCGTGCCCTAGGTTTAACCACAGCAATACCACCGGAAATGGATCATTGGCAAATCAGCTGCATGGATGCAGATGGGCAGGGTTCCATTAAAGCATAGGTGGCACTCAGTGCGGAGTGTCTGTTTCAATTTGAAAAGTGACCTCCTGGCTTTCTCCTATGTTCTTCTGTTCCTCTGAGCAGCTGACCATGAGCTTGCAGTCTCCCTTGTCTGTGAGCTACTTGACTGATCCCAGACCAGTCTGGGACAGTAGTTTAGGACTGTCCGTTAACATTAACAGGGAATTTTGCTTACACAAAATTGTTCTGAGTGTTGAAAGAAAAATGATTAGTTCAGAAATATCACCAATCAGATTGTAGAGAAGGTGGGCCGAAGTAACTAGAGGAGGCGGGACCAAGACATCTGAGTGGTTGGTCCTGCTTCGTCTGGTTGCTTGAACCCACTTCTTCTGATTGGCTCTCTGTCTGAACCAGTAAAACTCCTGCATTGCAGGGATGCCTTATGTCCGTCATATCGATAAATGACTCTGTATACACAAGATAAATACACAAGACTCTATACATAAGAAAATACAGGGTCAGTGATTTGTTACCATTAGCGGCTCCGATATCACACGTGGTCCTCAGCATCCAGATGAGTAATATTCTTGTAAGCATGTTATGCTGCACTGCCGCAAGGAGTCAGGGTGTTAATCATACTCTCGCTTTGTCATATATACCTGAAGCTTAAGGAACCATTTTTCAAAAAAACGTCGCAAAGGAAGCATCTTTACAGCCGTTTTTCGCTGTTGAATGAGAGCCTCTCCCGGGAAAGGACATTTCACTGTGGTCCGATGGTATATAAAACTACCTGATTTTGTAAAGGTTCGTCTCTTTCCTGACAGTCACGATGGAGCGTGGCTCTCTCGTTTTCCTGTCCGATTTACAGTCTGTAGTGCACCCGGTTCTTCCACACCGAGGACCCTAATTGTGACCCGACACCACCAGCTCTGGTTGTGATGCTGCCTGGCGCCCCCGCAAGATCATGACTGACAGATGGATTCCCGAGTGAATCGACTATTTAGCAGGCGGCACGGGCATGTCGCCCTCCAAGGCTGCCGTTTCCTTCACGTGTTTGGATTGCTCCAGTGGTTCATAACGACCCAGACTTGGAGAAATCGCAACTGGTCTGGATGCAGCGGTTTCACCCCAAAATGAACAGACCGGAATCACAACCTCTTTTTTGTTTCCTTTGTTTTTATTATTGCTTGCTACAAAGAACCGCAGTGACTGGGGTGTGTCACTGGACGAGCCTCTCGTCATTTACTAGCTCCCTCTTCTGTGTATTTAGGAGTAATTAAATTCACTCCAGCCTGTAATTTCAGTTTCCTGTTTGCTAACATGGTTTCGTTAATTTGTTGATGAATTAGTCCTGGGTTTCTTGTGTTTAAATAAAGCATGCACTGTCAGGGTAAATCCTACATCAGATGGGGATTATTGCTCTCGCTGGGAATGTACGGGGGGCGTGGAGAGGGCCCAGAGGCACAGCGGCGTGCCACTCATGCCCGACGGTGACGCTGGTGCCCATTTTGGCTGCATTTGCGTGCTTGGTGCTAATCGAGGCCTGTGGAAGCTTGGCCGGCCCAGGATGTGTCCGCCTCCCGCTCACGGTGATCTGTGCTCGCACCCTGTCTAGAAAATGAGCCAGACCGTCCAAATCATAAGCAGACTGCATGTTTAAATTATTATTTTTTTTATTTTGCAGGGCACCAAGTCTGGGGGAAAGATCCACAACTTTGGAAAGAGGGACCACGCCATCAAAAGGAACCCAAACATACCGGTGGTGGTGAGGGGCTGGCTCTTCAAGCAGGTGGGACCCCCCCGCCAGTCCCTGGCAGTTGGTTTGGTCCGGCGGACGTTCTTAACTGCATGATTCTAACAGACATTGATTGACCGTCTGCCTGACCGCCCGCATAGACGAACAGCTAGACTTCCTCCTTTGCCTTATTCCTTTACTACTCCGAAGCAAATTAATGCTGGTGACTTTTGTTACCTTAGTGACCTGCTTGAGGCCTGGTCTCCAGCAGGGCTGCCTCTGCCTGCAAAATGGCAATTTCCCAGCTAATGTTTGAACTTTAAAAGGCAAAGAGAGCTAAAAATATATCCTTTCCCCTGTTTTTTGCTTTCAGGACAGCTCCGGAATGAGGCTGTGGAAGCGAAGGTGGTTTGTCCTGTCCGATTTCTGCCTGTTTTATTACAAAGGTGAGGCAGCTGTGGGGTGCAGCTGGGAGCACGGGCCGGACCCACGGAGGTCTTTAGCATCATAGCTGTGGGAAAAAATAAACTCTTCCTATTGCGAGTTCAAATATTTCTGTGTAACTGTCGTCGTCTGGTCTTGCCTCCATTCTCTATCTGCCGGGCCTCACACATACCCTCTTCCTGGCTCCCTCCCAAAAAACGGGACACAAACACATCCTGGCTTTTCCAGTCCTGTTGGCACGGGAATCTGTCCCGTCGTCCATTGCGTGTTGGAGATGAAAGACCGGCCGTGGTCCATTGAACGTCTCCTTTAAAGATCCTTGAATTATTCCTGACCCATTGCTGCTGTAATCCTGTCGCCCTGCTGGTATCTCTGGCACACATAGACACTGAGCAAAACACGCGCGCGCACAAAATGTGATATATACATGACCCACATGCACACACACTCAATGACCAGTTGCTGATGATGAGATAAGAGCAACAGTTTCAGGGGGACGAAGGACTTCTGCCCCTATTTATTATTGCATTACACGACGAGGAAGGCAGGTGTGGTGTGGGAATGCGCAGGGAATTGTGGGAACATGGCACCATAGATGACCGCCCTGCTTATGGTGTATCCACAGATAGCCGGGAGGAGGTGGTCTTAGGCAGTATTCCCCTGCCCAGTTATGTCGTCGCTCCGGTGGACCCCGACGACCACATCAGCCGCAAGTACGCCTTCAAGGTAAACGCCCGTCTCGTAAACGAGGGGTTAAGCGGCACATCTGTAAACCCAGATGTTTGTCATACTGTTGATGGCTTAGTATTATTACATCTGAATGAGACTTAGCCCTTTCACACTTAGTTTGGTTGCATTGCATAACGTGCTAATAGTTGCGATGGGCGGGTAGAGGTGCCACTCACGGTGTGCCTCTGAGGGGCGGAGCTGCAGTCCCTCTCCTCGCGCCAGCTGGCAACGCCGGTGTCGAGAGGATGATGTCTGTCGACATCATACCACAGCCGGCTCGCTGGAGGCGCCGCCCACGTCTTCGATTAGCTCGTTAGGCCTGACATGCGCCGTTAAGCCATACCGGAGGCTAGGATAATCCTCACATGTGAATACTTCACTGCTGAATTAGCGGAACCTTTGGGATGTGTCTCAGTTTCGGCTAAATTAGACTCAATTAAATGACTGTTAAGAATATTAACACTTCGTTAATCGCTGCTGCTACGTGACGTTGATGCTGTTTGGCTTCGCTGTTCCTTCGGTTGACCTGTCATGTGACATTAATCCCTTTCCCTTCTGTTTCCAATGAAGGCCGTGGAAGGTGGCCCTCTATGTTAACTGACTAGCAGTTGGATAGCGAGGATGCGTTTCCCGGAGTTTGCAGTGCTGTTGAGGAAGCATGTTATTGCCGATGACATCTGTGGCCGTTTCTGTCTCTGTCTCTGTCGGTCCACATACAACTTGTGTCCCCTCATCTTTTTGTCAGCTGCCTGCTTATCAAAATGCATGGTGCTCTATGTTGTCCTGTTGTCCCTAAATGGTCTCTTGGCGGTTTCTCAGTGGCTTCTCTTGGACATGTGGTCATGTTTCGAGCTGTCCCATGAACTTCGTTGTGTGCCCCAAATATGACACCCAGTGTTTCTCAGGAAGCAAACCTGGACCAGGATTCACCAACATCAGTCCATACACATAAATGAATGAAAGGTTTTTATGAGGAATGGCCAAATTGCAATACATGTCGTGTTTTTATCGAAACCTTACAATGAGCAGTACTGGAAGTGTAAAGTTCTGGTCCAGAAAGTAAGAATCCAGACCAAGGTTTTGTTTCAACCAACCAGTTGAGTACTCTGTGACTGTGATTCTTTATACTCAACTGGTTGGTTGAAACAAACACTTGGTCTGGATTTTAACTTTCTGGACCAGAACCTTCCACCTCTGTCTACTACAGACCACAGTATAATGTAAAAGAGTGATCAATAGGCTGGCTGCAGATGCTGTTACTGTAGGGCTGCGAGACAGGGAAGAGACTGAATGAAGCACCAAATCTGTAGTTTCAGGGTGAAGTTTAATTTCCTAAAAACCTTGTGAACAGTACCTCTCCTAGACGCCTGTGATTACCCCACCCATCCTATGACCCACTCACTGTGCTGCATCATCACCTTCACTATGAGGGCTGGACCGTAAACACAGAAAAGCCTATTTCCACACACCTCCAGTTTCAGCCGGAGAGAGACATCCTCCAGTTACTCCCAACGTAGATGACTTTGAAATGGAAGAGAAATAAAGGAAACAAATCGTTTTATGTGCCAGTTTCTGTAGTTTTTTTCCCCCCAGCACTCCAAGGCATCTGACGCCTCCCACGTAAATTGTTTTGTCATGCGAACCTCAATAAACCTCAGTAGCTCCACCCTCTCTGTCAGACAGTCTGAGAGGCAGCACCTATCCAGCCACACCTCATCATCTGTAACGTCTCCTAACGCAAACAAAGCATCTGGAATGTGTAGAACTCTCCCAGCTGTTGGGGACGACCTTTTCCTAAGAATAGGTACCGGAATGGGAATTCCAGGGCAGTAACTCTTGGTTCTTCCCACTTGCCGTCTTGCACGGCTGAAATAGTAACGTGTGATGTCATTCTGGCGTTAGCCAGCTCGCTTTTCATTCCAGTGGGACAGAGGTAGTGCCAGGAGGGAAAATTTAGAACAATCAGCTTCTCATCTCTACGCCGACAGGGCTCCGTGACACTATCCAGGGTGTAAAGTAGTCATTATCAGGAAGATCGTGCTGGCAGAAGGGGACTCGTTCTACTGATGCCCCGTCTGGGCTGCCGGCTTTCAGCGCACATTCTTTTCTTCTGTGTGCTGCTGGCTTTTGACCTGTAAGTGCCTTTTCAGTGTAAGCCTATTGAAAGCAAGGCCATCTCTTTCTGCAGTCGCATATTATGTTTGAAGAAATACGGAAATGAAACGAATGAGGCTTTGAAGACCCATGACGTGCTGGGCGTAGAATTCATTCTGCTGCTGTTTAGCTGCCGAGTGGGATTCCGAGTGTCTTGGCCAATCGTGGGCCCACTGTTGTAGCTCGCGGTGTCCTCCTGCAGCACCGGAACCGCCATCGGGTTGTCAGGTGTCCCCGTCTGCTCCCCCCCCGCCCCAATCTGATGCCTGTAGTAACGCTGCTAAGCGCTTCCCGTACCTCCCGCCCCCAGGGATGCAGGTCAATGGCTCCAGCCCCTGTGCCCGTGTAAGCGTCTGCCCCTCTGTCTGACTAACACCCACTCCTACTAAGGGCGGGGAGGCGGCGGCCCTGTACTATTTGCTCAGGTTCACTGTCCCTCTCTCATCCCCATTGGCCGGTCACTGACCTTTGACCCCGCGGGCACCCTGCTCGGGTACGTGACGCAAGTGAGCCTGTTCCTCCAGAAGGGCCCCATCAGGAATAGGTATTTTCTGATTTTTGTTACTTCTTATCACCTCATCTGTAATTAAATGTGAGTTGATTTTCTTTAGCTTTGAAATAAACAAAA
>JABFEB020000020.1:4167597-4180489 GCA_019775895.2 Stomatorhinus ivindoensis | reverse complement strand
GCTGATAGGACTGTACCTGCTTTGTATTGATGTTGCTGATAGGACTGTTTCTGCTTTGTATCGGTGTTGCTGATAGGACTGTACCTTCTTTGTATCGGTGTTGCTGATAGGACTGTACCTGCTTTGTATTAATATTGCTGGTTTGACTGTTTCTGCTTCATATCGGTATTGCTGATAGGACTGTACCTGCATTGTATCAGTGTTGCTGATAGGACTGTACCTGCTTTGTATTGGTGTCGCTGATAGGACTGTTCCTGCTTTGTATTAATATTGCTGGTTTGACTCTTTCTGCTTTGTATCAGTGTTGCTGATAGGACTGTACCTGCTTGGTATTGGTGTTGCTGATAGGACTGTACCTGCTTTGTATCGGTGTTGCTGAAAGGACTGTACCTTCTTTGTATCGGTGTTGCTGATAGGACTGTACCTGCTTTGTATTAATATTGCTGGTTTGACTGTTTCTGCTTCATATCGGTATTGCTGATAGGACTGTACCTGCATTGTATCAGTGTTGCTGATAGGACTGTACCTGCTTTGTATTGGTGTCGCTGATAGGACTGTTCCTGCTTTGTATTAATATTGCTGGTTTGACTCTTTCTGCTTTGTATCAGTGTTGCTGATAGGACTGTACCTGCTTGGTATTGGTGTTGCTGATAGGACTGTACCTGCTTTGTATCGGTGTTGCTGAAAGGACTGTACCTGCTTTGTATTGGTGTTGCTGATAGGACTGTACCTGCTTTGTATTGGTGTTGCTGATAGGACTGTACCTGCTTTGTATCGGTGTTGCTGAAAGGACTGTACCTTCTTTGTATCGGTGTTGCTGATAGGACTGTACCTGCTTTGTATGGGTGTGGCACAATTTGTACTGACGGTTCAGTCCCGGCTCACGTCTTGGCACTCTGTTGCAGGCGGTGCACACAGGGATGCGCTCCTACATTTACAACAGGCACTCTGTGATTGGCTCACAGGCCGAACACAGCGGTATGCGCACGTACTACTTCAGCGCCGACACCCTGGAGGACATGAACGGTTGGGTCCGTGCCATGAACCAGGCGGCACTCATGCAGACCCACGGGCTCAGTAGGTCAGTCCAACACCAGGACCCCCCCTACCTGGCTTCCTGTCTCTCTCTTCATGTGTCTGTATGTGAGTCAGTCTGTCTTCCTACTTCCTACTGGTTTGTGTGTCTGTCTCAGTATTTTGGTGTACCTGTCCATCTGTACTTCCTCCTGCTTGTACTGTGTCTTCATCTGATGATGTCATCATTTTGTCAGTTGTTCTCATGTCTGTATACAGCATGATGCATGATTAATGTAGCCCAGATCAGCTGTCTGTGAGCATTGCACAGCAGATCTGAAGAAATGAGAAGGGTGATATGAGGAAGACTGCAAACGGGTCCCTCTGTGAGGAAGGTAGCTGACCGTAATCCTGGGAAAAGGCATATGGTTCTCAGTGGACTTCTGGCTGCAGTGAGAGTGGAACAGAATGCCTCGCACCCCTTTGCACGCAGGCAGATAGTGCTTAGTTAAGTGTCCTGGTACCTGTGCCAGTCTCCCCACCCTGTGCCAACCTGGCACTCGGCGGACTTCTCTGGTGCTGTGCTGGAGACCAGGTGTCACGGTAAGTTGAGGCCGCTTGTTATGCGGGATGACCTGCGGCTGCCTAGCTCTCTGCTCCCAGAAGCCCCCGGGGAACGGCTCGTCACCTTCCTCCTCCACCGTGAGCTCAGACTCCATGGGAAAGGCTAAATGTCACTGAATGAGGACGTGCGCACGGTGCCGCTCGTTCTGCCTCTTTCAGCCTTCTTCTGCCTGAAGGTCGGAGCTGTTGTGGGCCATTTCTGGGGATGACTTTAGCACCACCTGAGCTAAGGTCACCGCTCCTATGTGACTGGCTCTCCCAGCATACCCAAGCTACCACATAGCCTATAAATCAGCCACCAAGTGATAAACGCTATGGGGTTTTCAAAGTGAGCCTGCTTGTTCCTTTTCATTGGCTGGACAGCACCTGGGCTACATCACTCATAGGATCTATCCACTGTGACACGCAAGGTAAACAGTGGAGCCAATCAGGGGCAAGAGGTTTGGATTTAAATATCCAAATCAATTGGTTGCGATCAGTTTTCTTGCCCTTCTTTGTTTTTCTAGTAAAATCCAATAACTTGGTTTTATGAAGCTGCTTCCTTTTTTGCTTTGCTTATGCTTATTAATAGATTAATAGGGCTGCATTAGAAAGCGTGGGAGCAGATTGAATTCCAGTTGCAGAATCATAGCCTTGTCCTTTCTGCCGGACTGCATCATGAGAGGTTTGCAGTACTCACACACCATCTAGTGGCCAGTAGGATGCAGTGCAGGTGCCATCTGTCTCCACAAGGGGGCGAACGATCTCCATGTATAGTTCACATCATCAACTATGCTTTAAGTCTTACTTGAGAGCAGTCTTCTGCCTGAAAATTAAGATACTCTTCAGAATGCATTGAACCGATTTTATGATGAATTCTGTCCTGTGAACCTGTGATTACAGATTACAGGTGCATTAAGTAATTCTGACCCAGCGGGATGATAAATGGCTTGCAAGGAGACTATCAGTATGCGGAAAATGATCACTCCAATCACCCGAGGGTGTCTCTTTGACTGTCAGGGGTGACACCCTCCCTAATCACTGTCCAGGGTGTCACCTGACAGGTATCAGGCTGCCTGTTCCTCTTCCCAAAGCTTTGGCTCAATCTTCCTGCCCCGCTAATAAAATTCCTGTCTATCTCCCTGCTGGCATTTTTTTTTTAAAACCTCATATTTCCTGCAGTGACAAGCATGATAACGAGCCACATCATCTTAACTGGCTTTCAAATAAACGATCTCTCCGAATGTTATTAGGGCTGCAATTTTTTTTTTTGCTGTCAGGAAGGCATGGATTTCTTGGTACTCCATATTTTCAACCGTTCAGATTTATTTATATTTAATCATCATTATCTTTTTTGTTCATTTCTGCCAGGGAGGCGACAAAGTCTAACAGGGATGGCAAGCTGGTGCCCCTGCAGGCGAATCACGTCAATGGGAAGCAGAAAAGCCCCGCCCATCTGGATCACACGTGGGAGCCTGTGAAGCCGGAGAAAGTGAACAGCTTTGAGAGGCCCGGCCCGGGACGTGGGGAGCGGCATGGCTTCCGGAAAGACGAGGGTCACGCTCCCGGCCGGTCTCCGTCCAGAGGCAGGGACGTAGACGCCTTTTCCCCAAACACTTCCTCCTCACGGGCCCCGTCGGTGCCCCCCACGCACAAGATGGGCGTCCATCCCGAGCAGAATGGAGGCATACCACATGGTCGGGGCGTGGCCCCCCCCATGGACATGGAGCGGCAGCGGAAAAACACGCTGGCCCAGGTGGAGCACTGGGTGAAGGTGCAGAAGGGAGACCCCATGAGGTCAGTGGGATGCGGTGCAGGTCCCTGCATTGAGGGGTTTTCACAAAGCCGGATTTCTTAGTTATCTGGGTTAACTTAAGCTGTAGGTCATGATTGTCCAATAAGAGTGTAGCTAAGGAGTAACCCTACTGCACAATAATGCCCAGCTAACTGAGAAATCCTGCTTTATGGAACAACCCACTGGTCCACACAGGCCAGGAGAAATGCTCCCTAGTAAAAAATGCTCCATAGTAAAAAAAAATGCTCCCAAGGAAAGAAATGCTCCCTAGTAAAAAAAATGCTCCCTAGTACTTCTCTTATATCTACATGCATGTGACACTCTGAAAGGTCTTGCTGGCAATTGTGTATATGAAAAATTTGCATTCAAAATGTAAAATTATTCGTTAATTATTGAACAGTTTATGTGCTATGTTTAAAACCCTATTCTTACCATTTGTAGCATGTATGACCCCGTATGACCTTTTGAAAGATTATTTCCTTTGGAGTTTGGTGGAGTTGAGCTATGAGTGAACATCTCCCTCTGCTGGCCACAAATATGTTGTATGTTGTATGTTGTAACTACAGTCAAAGCAGAGTAAACAGAAGGAAATCCACCCAAAGGGTGTGTAATACAGTAATGGTTAAGTTAAGTAATGGTTGCACAGGCGTCTATGATGTGTGTGAATTCAGTGCTGCCTGCTGTGCTGTACTGGCAGCCTGCCGCCATCTGAGCACACGCTCCAACGGAGAAGCATGCGGCCGCAAGTAAACCCCGTGGATCCCTACCCGTCGTTGCCAAAGGCCTCGCGCCACTCGATGGGCGCTACCCCCCCTCTGGCGCCCTGTCACCTGACCGGCGACTACAAGTACGCCCACGACCGGCTGAGTCACCTGCGCATGTCCACGGACGAGCGCGTGGCCCATAAGGAGGACACCGTATGGCAGCTGTACGAGTGGCAGCAGCGGCAGCAGTTCCGCTACGGCAGCCCGACGGTGCCCATGTACGCCGTCGATCCCGCCTCCTTCAGGGTAGCCCTGGATGTTCCCCGCTCCATCTCGGTGCCTCCGTCTCCCTCCGACATCCCCCCCCCGGGGCCCCCACCGAAGGCCGTTTCTCCACGGAGGCTTCACGCACCCGCCGAGCGAGTGACCGTACGACCGCCGAATGAGAGGCCACCCGTGGTAGTGCCTCCCTCCGGCTCCTCCCTGCAAATGCACACCCAGCTGTCCAAGGTGAGAGCCTGCGTGCTGCAGGAGTGCTGCAGGAGTGCTGCCGTGCTTGTCATGCCACCTAGTGGCAGCGATTTTTAAAAGCTTTATGAAGGCCTGTCCTGTTTAAACAAACCCTGACTGACGGTGGAGAATCGCACCTTTCACGGAGCCCCCCGACCACAGATTTGAGGACCTGGGGGACCCTAAGATTACTGGTGTAGAGATAGGCCTTAGACGGGAGTGTGGGAAATTATCCTGCTGGAGTTTTCTGGGGCCACATCTTGAGCGGGGGGGAATGGCATGGCCTCCGCCCCTGTCACCGGCCTGCCAGGTGCTCATGAGGTCACCCTCTTTGCCCGGCCAGTGTCTCCACCCCCCCCCCCCCCCCCCCCCAGGTCATAGCTGCTTCTTGTTCCCACGCATGAATCAGCCCCGTGCAGCTGTACAGTGGCAGCGCATCCGTCCGCCAGTCCTGCATCCAGCTGCCGGGCCCCTTTAATGAGCCGACGCTACTAATTAGCACTTTGCAATTAGATGCTGTGCAATGTGTCCGCAGCTGTATTAAAGGGGCAAGAGAGAGACGTGTTTAATTCAGCGCGCGCTGCGGAGCCAGTTACTGCCGTGACTGCGGTAATGATTCCAGTCCAGAGAATTGTGTAAACTTTGTTTTCGTGAATCTTGCAACTTTTTTGGCGATTTGTTTTTTTTTTCATTTTTATTTATTTATTCATTTTTAATTCTTTCCCCCGCGTCAGTGTCTGTGTGTGTGTTTTTTTTCTTCCCCCAGTACAAATGTATCATTAAAGCACCGAGGACCAGTGCTGTGTGCTAGGGGCCATTTAGGATCCCAAAAGCAGCCCTCTCCCTCCCCAAAAATCAGCAGCGAGAGTCTTTCGTCTGATCTCTAATTTAAATTAAAAAAACCTATTATACAGCAAAAAACGGGGCTGGGGGAATTCGCGCGGTGAACGCCTCCCACACTCGCACCCGCTGCTAGCGAACAAATGTTATTTTAAGGAGGCAGGTTCGGGCTAATTTATGTGTGAGTAATTAAATCTCTCGTTGTTTGTGTCCTTCTGAGGCTCCGGCGGTAATCCTGGCAGGTCTCTGCGCCGCATCCACAGAAACGTGTGGTGATTCGGTCCCGCGAGACGCCGCATCCAACGCGCAAACGCTCAAATAACAGGGTGGAGGGATAAAGGCGCGGATCTGTCTGATCAGCACTACGCGAAGTTTGCATGAAGAGCCGAGTTCTTCTTAAAGTCCTGTTTCGTGGGGAATTGGGCGTGGGTTAACTTTGCAAGCATATGAGACATTCGCATGGATACCCTCCCTGATTGTAATTCTTTTTACTTTCATATGCAGGCTCTAATTATGCAATATTTCTTAAATAATATAAAGGCTTGTGAATGTTCTATGTTTTTTTCTCACTCGTTTTTCTTGCACAGATAGAAAACTGACAGATTATTATTATTATTATTATTATTATTTCTTAACATCTAATTCCAGTAAGGTATGGGTGTGGGGTCTCTTAGTCCCCTGGGAGTGGAGCACTGGGAAGGGAGCTCGTGTGATATTTCTGTCTCTCTCCTGCCCACAGACTTCTCAGATGGAGAGGCGATCTATGCCGTCCATGGGCTACATCACGCACACAGTCAGCACCCCTAGTTTACATGGTAAATCGGTAAGTAACTGCCCCCTCCCCCCCACCCACGGCTGAATCATGTGTAGCTGCTCGGTCCTGTAGGGGGTTTATGATAGGAGTGTCTTACCTGCGTGCATTATGTCTGTACAGGCGTGTACAGCTTACGTGATCCGGACTGAATGCGTATGTCTCACACAGAAGACTGGTTCTGCTGGTACTGGTTCTGCTTGTCTGGGGTGTTTGAATGGGAGGACCTCGCTCTGTTGGGCTCTCTGGGTCTCCCGTTGGGGCCCCCCCCCCCCCCCCCCCGAGTCTCGTCAAGGTCACCCATTAAAACCTAAATTTCAGGATCTGAACAAAGCATTCCTATTTTCGCCTCCCGCCCCTGATCCCGCCATCCCTGCGCTTAGCCGGACGAGCTTACCTTGCTCCTCATTCAGCTCAGGAGACACCAGGCCAGGATGGCGGGCCTGCGCAGCGACACCACGCTGGCCCATCTGCCGCGGCACAGTGCCGTCTCCGGGCCCAGCCTCCAGGTCAGGCCCCGCCCCCAAAGTGCATGGCGGTCACGCCCCGTATGAATTGAGCTTTGTAGCTGTGCACTGCCTGCTCAGTCATCCCTGGATCAGCTTGGACTGGATCAGCACTCCAAATGTCGCATTTTGTTTGTTTTTGACCACTGGCTTCGTGTTTGCGTGTCATCAAGCCCTCCTGCCTGCCTGTCCCAAGTGGTTGCTTAGTAACCATGGCACTCATGATGTCATCCATTGCATCGGGTGCATTACTCTCTCTGGATTGTTTGTGATTCAGCGTGAACCTAAAGCCCTTTCTCAGTGTCCCCTACATTCATGAACATCCCTGGGTTTGAACAGTGGATGAGTGTGACTGGTTTTTCCTCAGAACTGACTTGACGTTTGCATTTGTTCCCCCACAGCGATTTTTAGGTTAATCTACTGTAAGGGTATAACTTACAAACTCACAGATTAAACACACAGATTAAACACACAGATTAAACACACAGATTAAACTCACAGATTAAACACACAGATTAAACACACAGATTAAACACACAGTGCATTTTATACACTGTGTGGCTCCAGCAGGAATCCTCTTCTATTCTTCTCTGATCAGAGTGTGTAGCCAGAAAAGGCCAAATTCAGGGTAGTTCATCTTTCTTTTAAACCTAGCTTAATTACTAAATGAGCATGACCATTTTAATGACCGTGATCCAAGGATCCACTTTTTTTTCCATGTATTCCTGGTCCTTGCAGTATGAGTCTAAGGTCTGATACCCCCGTCGCTCCAGGTGGCGCTGTGATATCTCTCTGTGACATTTCATGTCATGTGACTTGTCTCTTCGCTCCTCACTTGAAGGCTGATGATACTTACATGCAGCTGAAGAAGGACCTGGACTATCTAGACCTGAAGGTGGGAGCTGCCAAAGCCAAGACGCTTCTCTCCTCTTCCTCCTAACCCTTGTCCAAGCCACTGGCCAGCAAGCTTCCCCCACTAACTCCCTTAACTGTCCACTTAGAGCTACCTCCCTTTCTCATTGTTAGTGTAGTTTAGTGCACATGGTATTTTTAGCAAGCAGAAGAGCTTTTTTCATTTCTGTGACTAACCAGTTCTTAACCTGTGGGTAAAATCTGTCTCATACAGTGTGTGAAATTAAAGACCATTATGTATGGCGGGAACGCATTTTACTTCCATTTGGAAACACCGTTGTACAGCTGACTGTGTAAGTTGGAGCGTTTCTTGATAGGGAGGTTCAGATGTAATGGCAGGAGATGTGGGTCATTTCCTGATCTGCTGATGGAAGCAAGAATTGAATCTTGAATCACTGCAGAAAACCACACTCTCAAAAACAATGATACCAATTTGTACCTTTGCTTGTCACTGGGGCTGTACATTACATTTCTGTACCTTTTAAGGTATGGAAATGGACTCCCCAAGGTACAAACAACATCAATGTACCCCCAAATGGTACAAAAAAACATTCCTCATAGCCCAGCTCTGTACAGGTACAATTTCCTACAGCTAAGCGTACAGCTGGCAGACCCTTGAGGGTACAAGCCCAGTGACGAGCACAGGTACAAATTAGTGCCCTTTTTCCTGAGAGTGCATGAACTGCAGGTGATTTCATTATTGAGAGATTGGCAGAAGACTTTTGAAGAAATGTTGGACTGTGCATGAAAACCCTCTCGTGGCCTTCCTGCCTGCGGCAGCTGTCTGATTCAGCTGTCTAACACCAGCTTTCTCCGTAGATTCGCGAAACCTTCCACTTTCCTTCGGTTTCGCGGCAGTGAGCTTTTTTATATGCTGTGTGAAGATCTTGCTTGGTGTTTTGAGGTGCTTAATTGGTTAAGGGGAATTCACCGAATTTTCATACATTGTTTCTCACATTCTCAGTAGCAGCATGCTATATAAAATTAGATTTATTCCAATTTGGTCAATGATTTCTGTTGTGACGTTTTTGACTGTTATGTATTTGCGGCCATCCGTACGATAATAACCTCCTAGTAATGCAAAGGGTTTATGGAGAATTGGGAGCAAAAAACTAGACACAGGTCAGGAGATGCTGTCTGCCTTTAAATGGGAGCATGAACAGCCAGGAACATGAGGAAGATGGGGAGACAGATGGTCATGAAAACATGGTCAATTTGTAGGTCAGGTTTTGCTGTATGGAGACAAATATATAAGTGTATTTCTGTTTCCACTTGAAGAATAAGGACAGTATTGAACCATTGATCATCATGATCGACAGTGTGTTACCAAATCCAACTCCAGGTTTCCATTCCTATTTGCGCATGCAGTTTATTTTTAACCAAGTGGGTGAGTTAGTCTCTCTGCAGTCACTCAGCCTGTGCGGTGCGTGCTTTGCTGCAGCTTTGCATGCGTGCTGTGTGTCTGTATCGCCAGTGTATTGCATAGAGCTCTGTGTCTGTGTCGCATGTTGCGAGATTCTATACTCCATGACTGCAATCATGGTGTCGGTCTCCTCAAATATATCCCAGTGAAAACATCTGGAACCATATATCACAAATTGAATGCTGTAAAATACATCCTTTTAAGCCACAAAGAATGTTATTACTGGGAATATTTGAAGGCGATTCACTGTGACATGTGACTTTGTGTTTTGTCCAGATGACTGGTAAGTATGGGTACAGTTGTCAAAAAACCATAGCAACTGTATTAGGAGCTTTGTGATCCTGCATCTTATTCAGTTTTGAGAAGTGTCATGCTCTAATTCACTGAATTAAAAATGCTCTTTAATTTTAAATTTAAAACTTAAATGTAATTCTCATTTTGCCAAGTTGGCCCAGTCTTAAAGAAACTGTGTGTGTGAAATGTATATTACATTTGTTTATATATAAAATACACGTACGAAATGTATGTTGAAAAGACGAATAGTACTTCACATATCTGTTAATATTTGATTTCACTTTCTTTAAAGGGGGACTTTGGTGTTAGTTTCGCTGCCCTAACACTGTTGGCAAAGCTGCAGATTTTCGTTTGTGAGCATTTGTGTGTGATCGCTTGCTTTTGTTGTTGTTTTGGCCCAGGTGCCCGGATGCGAGATGTTAAAAGACAAAACGACAAAACCTGTAAAAATAGCCGAGAGCGATGTGGACGTAAGTACAGAAGGCTACTCTCGGAGCAGGCTGTCCTGCGGTCCGAAATAAGCCGTCCATCATTCTGCATTTTCTTTTTCGCTCTTTCTCTTTTCACAAACGGCCGTCACCAGAACGCACGTCTGGGAAGTTTCACTCGGCATGTAAACAAAAGTACTGAAACAAACAAGCAGTCGAACGGGGGCCGTTGGGGAGCAGGAGATTCTGACATGCAGATTGGGGATGCCATCGTCAAGGGCTTTTCAATCTAAAGGGAAAAATACTTGCAAGGGGTTTTCATATTTTGCGCTATTAAATTTTTCAGTTTGATATTCGTAACCCTTTATTTCTTCCTTTCTGGTAACGTGATCAGAGGTGTAGAAGCTGGAAGTCTTGACTTTTACGCAGCAACATTGTTGCAGTTTAACAATTTATAAGAATGCTCTGTTTGTCAGAATGATGAATAATTGATATCATTAAAACAACAATATTACTGCAGTGAAGTAGAAAAAACAGCTTAATTATTAATTTAACAGAATGGAAAATAACTTTGGGAGTGGAGAAAAAAATCACTATTTGTGAAAGTCTGTAAATAGGCAGTCAGCGCGTATGTTTGCTGTCTGCGACTTGGTTTTGTTTTTAAATTTCTAACCCAGTTTTTAGACATAGACATGCTTTATGTTTCCATGGATGCACAATCCTGCCATAGAACACAGATGTAAAATTTTAAGAAAAGTTGTTTCTTAATATAGGTACTTCACTTATGTAAGTGTAATGTTGAGGCATTATGGCGGAGTGAATGACGTTGAACGCGATCCTTCGGTAAGCGAACATGGTGTATCTTAGAAGGGCCACGTTCACTCTGCAGGTGAAGCTGAGTAGGCTGTGTGAGCAGGACAAGATCCTTCAGGACCTGGAGACACGGATCCGGACGTTAAAGGAGGATAAGGTACTGATTGGTCAGGACTTAAAAAATATGTTGCTCTCTTTGATGATGCTGCCGGGGTCTTCGCTTGGCTTAACGTGGCTTCGACGATATGGTAGGAGGGTAATGGTGAGCCTCACGCACAGGATGAGAAGTTCTTGTGTTCTTGGAAGCTGCCCGTGTTGACTGTCCACTGGTGGCTTCCTCACAACAGGACAAGCTGGAGTCTGTACTGGACATGTCCCACCAGCAGATGGAGCAGTACCGGGACCAGCCAGCCCACACCGAGAAGATTGCTTACCAGCAGAGGCTGTTGCAAGAAGATGTGGTGCACATTAGGGCAGAGATCTCACAGCTGTCCACGGTGAGCCCAGCCTAGCGTAAACCGGCCTTCGGTGGTTCACTGAGACCCTTGATATCTCAATTGTCATTATGCTACATATGAACACCACTTTCCATTTCAATTCACATTCACTTAGCTTTATCGGTAATCCACGATTGGACACTTGTGCCACATGTGTACCCAACAACAAATAGCGAATAAAACTTGTAAATTAAATGGTGATTACTTGAACGATTCAACAGTCCATCACATTCATTGAGCAAGGTCTATAAAACCCCTTGTCTAGGAGATGGAGAATGCTTGGAATCATTACAGCCAGCTGGAAACAGACCTGGAGCATTTAAGGGAGGCCTTGCAGGACCAGATGAACCGGGACATCCTGTCACAGGTGAAGCCTGAGTCAGTAGTGGAGCTGTCAGTCCCCTCTCCACACTGTCATCTTTAACCAGTAGCTGTGCATCTTTTGTTCCTTCATCAATGTAGCAAGAGAAGGGTCAAATGAGGAAGGAGTTGTGGAGGATCGAGGATGTCATGGCGGGGCTAAGTTCCAGCAAGGCCAACTACAAGGTCACCATAGAGTCTATACAGAATCCAGGTGAGCGGCCTCCTCATGTAAAGTGTTGGTGAGAGAGCGCCTCGGTCTGAGCTGCCACAGAACGGCAAACGCGCCTTTACCTTTGTGTCTGCTCCTCTGCAGAGAGAAAACTCGTGCCTTCAGTGTCGTCGTCCTTTGTGCCTTCGCTGTCCGTGAGCATCTCCACGTCAGCCGTCAAGCCGCCCCAGCGAGGCCCCGCCCCTGATAGCCGGCCATCGCAGCAGCCGACGTGGAGCCCCCCAGTGTACCAACAGCCTGCGCCGACGTGGGTGAGTGAGCGACATCAAGGGCTGGGGAACCTGGGAAACTGCGTACTTACTGGGAGTAACCGTGTGCCCCTGGATCTAGGTCGATGAGGACGTTCCTCCCAGACCCCCCCTGCCCTACCTGTACAGCCCTGATGAGCAGCCCCCCGTCGTGCCCCCCCTCCCCAAGGAGGCATCAGTCATCCGACACACGTCCGTCCGGGGCTTGAAGCGGCAATCCGACGAGAGGCGACGGGACAGGGAGGTTGGCCCGTACATCAACGGAGACTACAAGGTGCGTATGCCAGCCGGTCGGCCATGGCGGGTTGCGGCGCCCTCAGGGCAAGTCGCGGTGCCCCGAGGGTCAGCGTAGGTCCTGAGCCCTTATGTCTTTGCTCTCCCAGGGGGATATCCGGGCATACCTAAGTGAGCCGGACCTGCTGGGGTCGGCAGAACCGGACTTGAGCTACGAGGCGCTGGAGCCGGATGCCGGTTACCAGACGTTACCGAGCAAAGGTAAGCTGCCGCCCCCCCCTGGCAAAAGCACTCAGATTCAGACTCAGACTAGCAAGCATGACGTGTCACTAAGCTACAGCTCTCCAAGGCTTTAAAGTGCCCAGTGCTCCCAACAAAAGCTACACAGGCTGGGACAGCTCCTTCACGTCGTCTGGGTGTCCTTTTCAGGCCTGGAGCCCGCCTCGTTCGTGGTGCTTAGAAGGGGATCGCCCGCATCCGGCCTGAAGGTGAGCGTCCGCCGCCCGCTCGCCCGTCCGCCCGCTCGCCCATCCGCCCGCTCGCCCATCCACCCATCCGCCCGCTCGCCCATCCACCCGCTCGCCCGTCCGCCCGCTCGCCCATCCGCCCGCTCGCCCATCCACCCATCCGCCCGCTCGCCCATCCGCCCGCTCGCCCGTCCGCCCATC
>JABFEB020000020.1:4129099-4159404 GCA_019775895.2 Stomatorhinus ivindoensis | reverse complement strand
ATCTGTGTGCCGGGCTGGAATGACCGTGCCGCATGTTGCTGTCCTATGGGTCAAAGGAAGTTATACCAAGTATATACTCCACTGTCAGAATGGCAAAAAAAAATCATCTGACCCCACCTGCTTTAGAGAATCAGATGTTCTGATGAAGATGGCCAGACCATGTCCCAGCTTCACATGGGCTCTCTTTATCAGCCATGATCCCTTTCGTGACCAGAGGTGGGTAGTTCAGGTCCAGAGGGTAAACATCCAGCAGACCAGGATTTTGTTTCACCCATCCTGTTGAGTATGAAAAGTCACAGTCATAGAGTACTCAACTGATTGGTTGAAACATAATCTTGGTCTGGACTCTAAGGACCTGAACTACCCACCTCTGGTCGCGACCCTAAGGGGGCAGCCTGCTGTTTCCTGCATTGTCCTTCCTTTGATGAATGTAGAGGGGAGAAAGCGTGCTGATTACGCGCTGTAGTGTTTAACTGGCACCTCTTTTTGCTGTGATTCGCCGTGCAGAGAGGCGGAGTGGCGGGGGCGTGTACCTGTCAGCGGTCTATTAAGGTACCCCTCCATTTTTTTTGTCGGCGTCTCTGCTCAGTGCCGTGTTTTGTTGTTGTGCTGATGTCTTTCTCATCTCATTTTCCCACCCATATCATATTTCTGTGTGTGGGTCCTTATAAAGTGAAAGACTTATAAAATGAAATTCTGATTTAAAAATAGGAAATACTTATAAAAAATACTTGTTTGTATGTGTAACCTTCATGTACCTTTTGCAGGTCTTATTTCTTGGATGTACTCTTAAAAAAATTTATACTATTCTGTAGCTTTTCCACAGTCGGGAACAAGCAGTGTGATGTCACAGTTATGATGAGCACAGTAATATGCGTGAATGACCAGATGGGAAATCGAGGAGCAAAACACTGACATATTGTGTCTGAAACACAGCAGAACCTGATAGATCTGATCGTAATGTCAGACTGCCAAGTTTCATGATACTCTTCGGGTTTCTCTAGCAACTTTTAACAGGAGAAAATTTTAGATCTTGGTCATACATTTTGTTATTCTCAGTTCACATTGTGTTTCCATCATCGTTCATATTAGATCGGAGCAATCCCCCCCCCCCCCCCAACATGAGTCTTCCATGATGTCTGTGTGCTTTTGACAGGGCCCGTCTGACCTTTGACCCCCTCCCTCTGCCCCTCTCAAACTGCTTTCCTTCCAGCCAAAGCCGTGTCAGAACACTGAGGTGCTACCACACGTGGACCAGACATGATGACCTGAACTCAAAAAGTCAGAAGAACTGTGTCGGGCTGCAGCATTAAATCACCTGTAACATAGATCCTTTATTGCAGAGCACTGAGAGATGAATAGAAGACTAGTTTTTGTAACACTTTTTAAGTAAAAAAAGAAAAGGGAAAAACAAGCTGAAATTAAATATTTTGTAAAGGAGATCCATGGAGTGGAGGCTGCTGTGAATGTATTACTGTCAACATTAATCTGTTTCATACTTAATACTGCACTTCTAACATAAGCTGTATTGTAGTGAAGATTTGAAACACACCATCGTCTCTCGTTATATGGACAGAAATTTGACAGAAAAATCCAAGGGAATTCTTCTGGTGAGCTCGCCAGGAAATTGGAAAAAAATACATATATTTCATCATTTCTTCATTTCTATAAATGAGTATATTCATAAAGTGAAAAGAGTAAAATATTTTTGTTTGACCCAGCACTGCCAGTTAAAACACCATCTTAGCTTGCTCAATGAATTTTATTTTTGCTAACAACACTGGGATAAAAAAAAAAAAAAAAAAAAAAAAAAACTAAAAAATAACTTAATTTTTAGGAAAAATTTCTGGAGGAAAACGCAACGCAGAATGGGTTCGTAAAATGCAATTTATTAAAAACTGTAAATTGTAAAGATATTAATCAGATATTTTTTGCCTCATTAAATATTTTGTCATACTGTTAAATCCAAATGTATTATCACAATATCTCTTGCCTTGTAGTGGAATACAGGAGTGTCATAAAAAAGCTGCCTTCAGATATGGTTTCTCGTCTAAGAGTCATTTGTATACAATTTCATGTATACAGGTAACCAATAAAGCTATAAACATATGTAAAGAAAAGTGGTGGATATAACCTGGGTCTTCTTCACTCTGTTGGACCTTATTTCCTGATTAGAAACCAGATGATTATTTTAATCACATGACTCCTGTGTCATCTGGCAGGAACAGGATGGTAATTTCAAACCCCCAGAAAAATGTTCAGCATTTCTTACATCAGGGGTTCTCTATTTTTTTTTTTTTTTTGGGGGGGGGGGTTCTGGTTGGACTCCTTTGGCTGTCTGGTGGTGTCTATGGAGCCCTTATCAGAACGTTTTTGAATGCATAAAATCAATAATAGTTTCAGAAATCTAACAACTTTGATGTGACGTGACCATGCCTGTGATTTTGCTGTTTTTGACAAGATAACAGGTACTGATAGTACTGCTGTGGATTGTTATCTACATTCATAGTTGGAGAAAATGCTGTTTATCAATCCAAGTTCATGCACCCCTAAGAGGAGTTCAGGTTAAGAACACCTGTCTTAGACAAATATTTTGATCTTAAAATTGTCCGTTTTGTATTCAACTTGAATATTAATTGCGGTGTGTGCATACATATAACCTTTTATAAATTACAATTACTCAGTATCATTGTGTTGAATTAGGATTTATCTGAATCAAATGAAGAATGTTTTTTTTGTTACCTCCGGTTTAGGTATGAAGTTCTGCTTTGTTGTGTTAAATGTCAAAAGCTCAGCATGCATTGGTTTCACGATCAAGGACATGGGTCCTAAGCTCCAGATCAAATCTTAGTTTTGAATCCAAAACTGATTACAGTTGGAATTATGCAAACTTGACGGATTGGCTGGATGATCTTGAATTTTTTAAAAAAGATTGCCTTTTCATTTAACCTTTTCTTCTACTAACTAGGTATAAATGGAGTGTACAAATGTCCACATCACAGTTCCTAGGATTCCCTTTGAACATTTTATCGACTGCCCTGACCTCTATACACTTCATTCTATTATTTGAAAAGGGATTCTAACTTTAGCAGACTCAGACCAACAGAGGTGAACTTTCAATACAAAAAGGTAGCAGAGCAAAACTTTGAGGCACTTCTTAAGTTCAAAGGTTTTTCATTTAAAAGAGCATTTTTAATTTCGTGTATCTATATTCTCCTCTGAAGGTAACTTGTAATCATGTGTTGGTATATTTACAGGAATTTCTAGTTGCCTTGTTTTTCCTTTTCACTGATCAGATTGTAACTCACACAGTACTGATGTCTTAACCTCATTTCCTTCAACAGCCATTGTAGAAATACATAGTCTTATTCATCGCACAACTAAATAATTGTTAGCATTTAGAAATAAGCTGGAAAGATTTCTTTGTAATTTGTATATGTAAATGCAGGGCATATGAAATTATGTATGATTTCAAAACTCTCAGCAGTGCTACCGGCATTTAAAAAAGAAGGGAAAAAAAATATCACTGCAACAGCTCAGCATAATTTCATTGGTTAAGGGCAAATTTTGCTCCTCCAATCAGCACGCGCCCTGACTCAATGTCTTGAGTCTTTCCAGTACCACCAAGGTACATCAAAGTCAACCACTCGTGTGCTTATTGCCCATTAACTGTATTAGCAGTGGCTGAGTTTGCATAATCTGACATGACGGGAGCTGAATGAAAATGTGGCCCAAAGGATGTGACCACACCACCCCCAAACCCCAAGTGAAATCTTATTACAGTAGAATATCAAGACATGAGGATCTTGCTGCTGGAAATACCTACATCGCTCTACGTCTTTCTGACACCAGGGGGCAAAGTGACCCCTGACCCCAAGTTAGGGCAACTGCATCCTCTCTTCTGCTCATTTTGCAATAAATGAGGGTTGCCCCCCCTGTAGAAATCCACCAAAGATTTCCCACCGAGAGCTGTAGTTTTCCATTTTTATTGATATTCAGCTGGTGCTTCATACATTTGTTATTCTCCACTCTGGACTTCAAAGAGAATTTAAAAGGCATATTATGCTAATTCCACCCTTTCTGTTAAATGCAATGGATACCAAGCACATTAATCCATTACAAACTATTCCTCACTTGTTTTCAGAGAAAGGTTTAAAAATAAGTTACAAAAAAAAGTTTTAAAAAACTATTAAGCAGTTTTCCCCTCTTTGAGATCCAGGCCACAATAGTTTGGAAAAAGGGAAGTTACTTTCCAAAGTACAGGCAGGCTTTACTCTTTATTGGAACAAGAACAATCAAGCTGTGTATTTTACTTTAAATGAAGAAAGGGGGAAAAAAACACTGAAGTCATGGCCAAATCATTTGGTGAAACTGTCCGGACGAAAGAAATATACAAAATGAGTGGCGTGATTAAACCCCCCCTCCCCACCTCGGTCCCTGAGTTAAGAGGACTTCACGAATGCCATTTTGAAAACCCGCTTCTGTTCCTCTTTCCTGCCATGTGTACAGTCCTCATTCTGCTCCTGATCGCCAGCCTTTGATTCTGTTGAAGGTTCCTCCTCTTTCGCTTCTTGGCTGTCTGTGGCCTGGGCCTCTGTGTCGTCTGTCCTCTCTTCGCCTTGTGTCATCTCTGCTGGCGAGCTGGACTACAAGTCACAGAGTCGAAGGAGACATAGAACTGGTGTCAGTAGCTGTCGGTCGCTCTTACGGTCTGCATGTATGCTCCGCCGCTCCCCCCCCCAGGACTAATCACCGCATGCAAGTATCCAAACACATGAATCCTTATACAGGGTGCTGCTGAGGAATGCAATCATTTTGGAGTATAAGCTGAGCCCTGGAAGTCTAAGGAACATTGGCAAGTAGCTGTGGAAAAGACAGGGGTCTACACTCAGTAATAGCCCCCTTTGAATAGATGGATGTATATGACAACACCTACAGGTCTAACATTTGGAAAGTCTGTTCATTTCCACAAAGGAAATTAAATTTTGTTTAATGATTTTTGGCTCTTCCAATAACTGGCCTGAACAGTTCTTGTCACCGAAAGGCGATGAAACGTCAGAATTAATCCAGTCAAAGATTTTTCTTCTACTTCCAAAAATGGCCAGAACATGACTCATAAGGACATTTGTGTTCCTCTGCTGAGACAATTCAATTCCAGGTAATTTAGTTGTGAAAAGCTGGCAGGGAGATCACAGGTGTGCAGGAACGGTAGTACAACACAGGGCCCTGGAGTTTATATTTAAAATGAGTCTTGACAAACACTCAGGGGGGAAGGCAAGGCCTGCAGCTTGCAGAAGGCTCCGAGTTGGACATGAAGCAGACGAGGAAAAAATTATATAAAATCACAGGGAGAAAAAAATAACAAATACTGTGAAAAGGCCCTTTGTTGTAAAATTACCCAGAAACCCCAGATCATGGGTATTTTAGCCATCTTAAGGGAAAACGTGGGGCTGGCTAAGTGCCAGGCCAGGACTGAGCCATCCGGCTGAATGGTCCCTGGGTGCAACCCTCCCCGTACCTCGCTGAATCCCAGGCCACAGTGCCTCCTGTTCCTGCCTGACAGCTTCCCGTCCAGACCCTGCTGGTACTGTTGCTCCAACTCAGAGTTCATCTTCTTGTCCTCAGCCCCTAGTGGAGCAGTGCAAAGAGCACCTCACTTACCTAATATATATGAAACTACAGAGGCGAACGCATCCAGGCAATGTGATGGATAAATCGAGGCAGCCGCATCAACTGAACTGGTTTTTATTACAGATATTATTCAGAAGTCTGAAGCTAATATCCCCAAAATGGTAGATGTTATCAAAACATTCTAGACACCTACTTGAAAAGCTAGATTTTAAGCTGCATATCAACTCACTCAGAGCCAAAGACTTTATTGCAAATTGCAGCATACTGCAACCAAAGACACACTGGGCCAAAATAAGCATTTATTACAATCCTTGGGTGTAAAGTTGGGTAGACATCTTAACATGCTTTAAAAATGTGTTTAAAGACCAAGATAAAAATATCATTGGTTTCTGTATGCTATGAATAACTTTACTGCTGTTGGGTTTTTCAACAAGGGATATTATCAGCTCTGTCAATGTAAGCACAGGGAGAAAGGCTGTTCACCTGTCCTGAAGTTTGAAGTTGACTTGTGATCTCCAATGACGAGGCGCCCGGTGTGCTCTTTCTAATGGAAAAATGAATCCACATGTAATCATTCATGTAGATTTGTAAATAAAAAAATGAGTGTCACCGGCAAAGGGTACAGCACATAGTCAGTAGCCTTCCTGAACTTGATCAGCATGAATATAATACAGCAAGCAAGCAAATAGGTTCTTATGTGTACGTGTGGAAAACGACATTTAATGTTACAATTAAAACACCATTCTTTTTTGCATATAATTGGAAGGAATTTACAATACACACAGTGACTTAGGCTTTTGTACACATAAGTGAAGCGGATGGCCTTGGGTTAATTATGAGATGCAATAATTAACTTTATCCTTAGCGGAACCTTTCATATAAGGGCAAATCAAAGCAGTCTCAAGGCTGTGAGGGTACGGTGGTAAACATGCTGCGTATGCGAATGTTACAATGAAACATTGATGAGTTCGCTTAATGAGATCTCCATCAGCCCTCAGCCACGGCAATTTAAGATCGTGCCCAGGATCATGGCAGGTTTTGGGGGGCAAACTAATAACAGCATCACGTCAGAGGCAGCATGCATGGCATACCTTGCCAGCGCCCATCAGCCGCAGAAACTTCTGTTTCCTCTCGTCGTTGCCCAGATCCGCCGATTCCCATGCAGTGGACGCCTGCATTACGGGACACGGGAACACGATGCATGCATCCCTTTGGTAAAAGCTTTAACTGAACACGGTCAAACAGCTTCACTAGTTACCTAAGCAGCGACCTCACACAAGCTATCACTCCCCTCTGGGTAATCGTGTTAATGCTAGTTAGAAGAACATTATACTTAAGTAAACCACATCAGACAATGAAATGCGGATTTAACATTACTGGGCCGCTTGATGTTTAGTAAGTGGCCTGCTGTAAATAAAAAAAATCACTGTCTGCCTATGAAAGGAGCCGTGAGGCCTGCTAGGTGGCTAACGTCAATTACTAAGCTAGCTACAATTTGACCAGTTTATGAAAGCAGCGCGTATCGGGCGAGGCAGTACTTCGTGCGGCTCAGCCGGCCTTTTCGTCCCGTGCGGATGATCCCCTGCAGAGCTCATGTCGGGTCCCGAGTTTACCCTCACCCGGACACCTTTATCAGTCTTTACACTTTCTTGCTGCTCGGGCTCCGTCGAGAAATTAGCCCGCGGGCTGCATTATGGGAAATGTAGTAACGGCCAACATGGCGGCAGTGCGCGTGCTGACCGGAGGATCAGGGATGCGCTGCTTCTTGGGGAAGATGTATGTAGATACAGTATGATACCAAGTGAACGCTGATGCAAATTTAATAGCAGCTTTAGCTCGATACCTGCCAACTTTTAAAAAATGTGTTTCCTGCTCACGTTTGCAGCTATACTTATGTAGGTAACCCTCAACTATTCCCATTTAAGTGACACTCTCACTAGGTAAGTACGTGTTGAGGTTAAAAGGCAGAGCTATATAGACTGAACTTGAAAATAAATACCATATGTTGTTTTTATTATTATGCGATAGCAAATTTACTTATATAACATTTTTATAACGAATGCACTAGTGCCTTAATAGTGGCTGCAGTGTGTTTATTTTGAAAACACGAAAAACATAATGTCTACCCGGGTGGCGTGGTTGACTGGTATACAAGTATTTCCGGAGGGAATAACTTCCCTCCAACATAAAATAATCACATTTTTCATGTATTTCAAGAATATTGTGGTCCTAACTACCAGTATCATAAGGTTTTATAAATGCCTAGAATGTGATATAATGTGGGAAATTCCACTAGGACCATGCACACCTGTACCTAAGGAGTTATTTCAGAACTGTGATAAGCTTGGGAGAATGAGGTGATGATGCTGTTGTGGGGTGTGAATGCCAGCGATTATTGGGAGAACTTAATCGTGTCTATAGTCTAATGCAGTATTTATCTGCAGTGACCCACGGCACAATTGTTTATGTTCAGCTTATGGTTGAGAATTTACTTCTTGATTCTATACCTAATCTCAGATCATGTTTTGAGTTAGGCTGTTTAATAGACAGAGTGAGGCATTAAAATGTTTCTCTGCAGTTTTATTTCCCGTTTGAATGAGGGAATGAGCTGGTTGAAGCCAGCACAGTCTTCTCAAGCTGTTCTTGCAGAGTAGTGCATTGAAGGTTCCTCCCTGTTGTAAACCAGCTTTGGACTTTCTGTGACTCTGCTGGATATCTGGCTTCTGAAATGCCTCTGGTGCCCAAGCATCACTCAACACATCTCTGCGGCAGCAGGAAGGTTAGAGCGAAACGGGCTACTGGTGAATAGCTCCGCTGTTGCCGGTTCCAGGAATGGTGGCAGTCGAGAGTGGAAAGGTTTGGAAAGCAGATGGAAGATGGACTTGTATAGCTCGGTCTTTGTTCCATGTCTCGCTGTTGGTTACACATTTATGGGAGGCGCCTGTACGTTTCTCAGAAGCAATAAAGTGCACGCTGGTTCTGTGATACACTCCTTTTGCGTATCTGTGATAAAAGAAACCTTGCAGCCTCTTTTCTCCTTTCATACGCAGCACTTATTTCAAACTTATTGGCCCCTAAAATTATGTGAAATGCCACATAGATGATAATGATTCATTTCCTTTTTGCCGAAGGAGACGGAGGTGCTAAAACAGTGTAGTTGGCACAGAGAGAGTCCGGAACCGACTTCTGTCACCTGCCAGGATTAAAAGATGCATCTGGGGCTTCCTGATTTCACTTGTGAAAACATTGGGTGTATTTTGAATATAGTTTAGTGTAGTGCAAGTTCCTTCATTATTCTTTGGATCATTTCATTTTTAAAGGTGTTAACTGTGTTTTCAAGCAGAGTACCAATTTGTGTAAGTCTTAAGAATGCCAGGCTAGTTTAAGTTGGTTCACATTGCATATAATGTCTCAATGTGTTTGACTGCTCTACTCAGCCATTCATTCATCTTCAGTAACTGCTTGTCCAGTACAGGGTCATTGTGTACCTGGAGCTCACAAGACCCTCATAAGAAGCCTGGGGAATGCCAGTCTGTTGCTGGTGACTGTTTGAATAATACACTTTCCAAACTTGAAAAATATGAATACAAATGATCAGTTTTCCCCATAATCATTCATTTTGGCTTTGTCTGTGACCCTTATGTAACTCACAGTAGTAACTCTGTTTTTCTGCCTGTGACCTTGTGCTGACTCCCCAGTACTTTGAATACTCCTTATTGGTTTAAATTACATGGGAGTTTAAACCAGTATACAAAACGGTTACTTTAATTCATTGATGTTAATGCAAGACAGCTGAAATTAATACACTAATAGATGTTCATAAGGCTTTGATTTGTAATTAACTAAGATATTGTCAGATTCTCTAATTATGTCATTAGGAATAACATGTATTTAACTTTTCTTAAGATTTTAATTAATTAGCCTTTCCCTGTTAACTTAAAAAGGATTATCAGATCTCCAGTAAACTTTGATGAAATTGCAAAAAACAAGTGAAAAATTCAGGTCATTTATTGAGAACACTGTGTCCCACTTTACAAGTCCAAATGGGATTAGGATAATTAGCATGTATGCAAATGGTGATTCAATTCATTACATAATATTTACATTAAAAATTGACAACAATGGTTCCATGGATTCAAAGCTTTACTAAAGGAGGTAGTCAGTATGTATTAAGGGAAACTCACTTATGTTACCTCAAACACAATTGTCTTTGGAACTGTTATGATATTTACAAATTGAAAATGACCAACGTTGTAGAGGATCTATGTTACTTTTTTGTGTTACTGCTGTTTTTTTGCATAGATAAGACAAGATATTTACCCACTAGTACTAAAATCAATTTTAAAGCTATACATCGTATCTGATAGTTAGATTGCGTCGTGTTTAAGCTTTTACACTTTGTGAACATTTGCATGTTCTCAGATCTCCGATTCGTCCTCAAACAGTGCCGCTACAGTCTAGGAAAGTGGTT
The DNA here is from genome assembly GCA_019775895.2 of Stomatorhinus ivindoensis. NCBI lineage: Eukaryota > Metazoa > Chordata > Actinopteri > Osteoglossiformes > Mormyridae > Stomatorhinus > Stomatorhinus ivindoensis. The sequence continues at coordinate 4,149,302 of JABFEB020000020.1, read as the reverse complement.
AATCTTAAGGATATCATTTTATTTGATGATTCATAAGCTGATATTATCATATTAATAAGGGAAACACTTTTCATGTGATTCAACTGTGGATTTTTGGAAGCCTTGCTATGCATGAAATCAGCACTTATCAGAAGACTGACTAAAAAAAATTACTGAATGCATGATTTTATTTGTGTGCCGGGGCTATAAAATGTCAAGAATCCCTTATGAACACTGATAAATATAGACATTTTTGTGTCGTTTACATGGTTTGTCACTTGATAGTATTAGTGAGAAAGTGCATAGCAGATGTTTGTTCAGTTAAATAACAGCAGGATCTGGCAGCCTGATGACTCAGATTGTTAAATTTATTGGCCCAGAACTTGGAAGGCGTCAGATGTCTAAAGCAGTGTCACCATAACAAATCCATTTGCGTGTACCAGTGGAATAGCATGTTAATGCACTGACAGTTTCCTGTGGCTGCAACCCCCTAAGTGCATTTTTAACGAAAACTTCAATAATACCAGTTCTTAATCTGGATACAAAGATGCAGAAGTTTGCTATACAAAAATGTGTGTGGTGTGGAATCATCTTCTGAAGAAAAGGAGATTAATGACTAAGGAAGTTGTCCTGGGTGGGGGCAAGAGAGACCCCAGGTGGGAGGGGCTGCCGTTAAGGGGGCTGTAATTTTGTTCCGGACCCGGGAATTATGTATGTCAGCCCTGGATCACTTCTCAGAAAAATCAGTTCTTTAAAACATTAAGAAGTCTGAGCAAGTCTTACTTTTTCATTACATTATAAACTACTTGCTTCATGTAGTTCAAAGTTAAAGCATTATGCCAGATTGATTATATATTCCTATATAGTTGTAATAGAGTGAAATTTTAATGTGGCGAATGGTTAATTTCTTAAATAGGGAGATAGATTAAAGTAGAGAAAGTACAACCAAGGCATAGAAGATGAGTAGAAGTAAAGAGAAAGAGTGAGAGTCATATACTGCTGAAACAAAGAATGGTCACAAAAGGATTTAGAAGATATATCTTTGGATGTGAGGTCAATGTCATTTATAGAAGCTGCCTATAGAGGGCAGCAGCTAGCACAGTGCCTGAGGCCACTGAGTTGTAACCTGATGGGTAACCGTGGAAGTGTGGAGCCCCACTGATGGATATTATCTTAAGTCATCGCTTGACTGAAGCATGGGCTTAAGCTTTGAAACGGCAGTAAATAAAACTAGTGGTTTCTGGCAGATCTGCTGAAATTCAGGAGAAATAACCTGGAATAAAGCAGGAAGTGAGTAAATGTGTATCTTTGCCAAAGAACTCATATTGACTTAAATAATTAAAACTATCAGGTGTATGTCTATATAATTATTGGCCTTAACTGAATTTTAAAACTTATGTGAATGCTTAATGTTCACAAAATCAGACTTTAAATGACTGTATTTTAAAATACCTCCAGAATTTACTTTCAAAGTGTAACCAAGAATAACAGTCACAGGATGAATGGATACTAACCTGCCCTTTTCTGTTAGCAGAATTTGCAAAGTATATAAAATGTTTAATTCATCAAAGAACATTTTTATCATAGGCGTTCATAAAACAGGATTCTTTTCTTTGGGAAATTATTTGCCTCATCTTTTATGTGGGTAAATAACATTTTGTGCCCGTAATAGTTACCATAATACAATTTTTGAGATATTAATTTATTAGTTATCACAGTGAAAATTTCATTTTAGGCTTGCCATGTAAATGCACGCTTGTCATTTCATGTTCATTGGATGTTTGCCGAAATTGTCTCATTGTCAGTTTTTATGATGTAAAATAAGAGAAAATTTTGTTGTTGAGCAGCAAAATTAGGCCCCAAAAATTCATGCATAACTCCACTGTTTTGCTATATGTTCTGTATTTGTCAAATTCTGGGCTTAAATAGGATACAGGGTGTTGATTTCAAAACATCATGTCTATAATCTGGTTACATTCTTCTTTATAAATGACCTTTAACTATATATTCACACCCATTGTTGTTTCGGTCCCTTTCAACTCTGTAGGACTTACCTGTTTGGAATATGTCAGTTTTATAAGTAATATTTGAAATTAAATCATGTTTGCTTTATGCATTTTGAATGTGCAGAGTGCAGGATGACATGGCACACGTGGTGGTTTGTTGCATCGATATATATTATATTTAGGTTTGTGAACAGTTATTAAATAAAAGCTGTGGCCATGTCCCAGGCCTGGAAGGATTGCAGATGCAATTGTTTTTTCCAATCATAATCCAGTTTCAAAGACAGAAAGCACTGCACACGTGTTCTCCCTTGGAGCAATTATCTATAATTAAAATATTTTAAAGTCTTGAAAGCGACACAAAATATCATAATGAATCGGTTTCCCTACCACTAACTGTTAAAATGATTGCCTCTCCTGTTTCCCGCCGCATAATAACTTAGTTTCTCATTTTCTCCTTGAAGATGGGACCTAAAGTTCAGCATGTTTAACCCCCGTCTGTATGTGAAATATCTTTAATAGCCATGTGATTGTTTGCTAACCGCCCATCATTTCCACACGGTTGTGGGTCATCATTCAATGCTCGGATTACATGTTCTGTGTTTCAGTCAAAATGTGACATATTTTTTTTGCGGAAAAGTATGGGTGGATTAGTATTTTTAGTTTTGTTAGAAATATTGGAATGTCATACTGTACTTATGAATGTTGTCTTGCCACATAAATTGGTTATTGAAAATAGTTTTTTATTGTAATTTGTAGGTTAATTCATTGCACTTGGAACCAGTCTTTTGAATAATCCACTTCAAGTACAAAAAAGTCGTGTGTACATAAGTGCTTTTGATTTACCTCTTATGAGCTGAATTTACACATTTTCATCGCTGGAGAATGGTCAACAGAAAGGAACCACGAACAGCTACAGGCGCACTGTGATTTATTGAGAAGGCGCGCTTTGCAAAACGCAGTGGCGCTTACACGTTGAAATACTCCTCACAAACTAACCTTTGTGGTTTGAAACAGGACAGAATAACGCAGTGTGTTTAAATATATGCATACAGTGGACCCTAGCCCCTAATCTGGCGACAGGAAAATTAAAGAATCGGTAATACATTTTATATTTAGGATTATTTCCAAAGTGGTGTTAAAGCACATATAATATGTCAGCTAACACAACAATGCAAATAATGCGTTGCTGCAGTTGAACGTTGTGTATAAAGATTTCCTTGTAATCACAACACATCACATAGCCATCTCTCCGTAGTGCACCCTAATTAAACATGCAGAATGAAACAAGAACACATGTTAATTTAATGTAACAAAAATGTTGATTTCCATGCGCTTCCCTTTAAAATATTAATGGAGTAGACTTGCATTTTAAGATGCATCAAAGAAGCTCATGATATGTAAATGCGATGCGCGCTGCTAATGCTCTTTAAGGCTGGGCTGCTGTGTTCTTTGAAACCAGGCCTGTCGGTGGTTCCGACAACGCTTTTAAAATCGCATAAAAATTGGCGCAAATAAAACTATGTTACTACAGTGATATTTAAGACACACGCCCTAAAATACTTGGTGGTAGGCGGGGGTATCACGTTCAACTTCCATTATTAATGCCTTGGCAACGGAGCAGAATTTTACTGTACAGAATTTTGTACTGTATTGAAAAAAATGTACACCAGTTTAGAGATATCTCAAGCCACAGGTTCATTAAAATTGATGGGAGTGTAAGGAGTTACTGATAGGTAACTGATAAAGTAAAAATACACTTATTACAAGGAAAACCGATATCAGGATTCTGAGATAATACACTTGAAACTTTAATTGGGTACTCATTAAGAGGAAACGGTTCAGCGAAAGGACCTACAATTCAGCAAAAAATAAAAGTGGAATTGGTATATAACTATTGGAATATGTGTTACCTTAACATACATTTTCTGAACTTATGATACTTGCTGTGAAATACGCCCCTCGCCGCCCCCACAAACTTCTGATAAGACTATTACGCCTCTGTGGGGAGCAATAAGCATGAATGCCTCCTTGAACTTGTCAGAGGCTTCAATTAGAATGATCTCATGCTATCGAAGAAACATTGACAGATTAATAGCGGTGTTCTGTTTCTGATTAAAACAGTCTGGCCTTTGTCCATTGCTATCGTTACCAGGGATATTGGCTATAGTATCGGTTTTGAGAAACTGTCGTTAACCTCGCTTGACTCGATTTGTAGAAATTAAATGGGTGTTCCGGACGCGTGGAGGATCCCGAAAGGACGCGAGGTAACGTGTCAGTCCACGACGCCGTTAAGACGCGAATGTGGCGCAGTCAAAGGAAACGAGGACTGTGCTTCTCGGCGCATAGCGGGGAGGCGAAACCGCAGAGACGCTCCACGGTGGGGTTATTTCTAACGTTTTCCCTTCCCGTAAATCTGCCAAGCAGTCGCAAAGCGAGAGCCTAATGATGGAGTCGTCACAGCGTTGTCAGCTCTCTAGGGACGCTCAAATCTGAAGATGGAGATTAACTGTATGGAGCTCAAATGTATTTGGACATGAGACGGTATAAGGAAATAACGGCTGCGCCACATAGTTTCTGTTATCAATACGTAACCTAATACTTAAAATACCGACAGTGTCGCGAACGGGAGGATAACGTGGAGATCGTATAATGAAAATCCCACTTGTATTTTGCTCAGCACCAAATTTATGTCCTATGACATATTAAGAAGAAACGTGTAGGTCATACCGAGTTTAACTAACAGACATTAAACACTAAACTTCACACTTCCGCTAAACGTTCCGTTGAACGCAATTATTTTACTGCATGGTTTATCCAATCAAAATATCTAAAATCTGGAATTAACTTCCTGTAAATTCATTTTAATGTGCACTTAAGCGAAACATAAAATGAAATGTTACTGTTTATTTAAAGCAGTAGTTGTCCCAAACGCGATGATTAAACGCCTGCATTACATATCCCATTTTCGCGATGGATTTAATCCAGTTGCTTTCAATAAACAATTTTGTAACATATTAAACATTTTAAAATATTGATCAAATGGTGAAAAACTATGGAATGTGTATACATGCAGTTTACTTAACATTTGCATAACTAATTTTCTAAGTTGGGTTTATTTGCCCCTAAAATATAGCCTAAGCTTTTCAAAGCGAAGCTTTTCGGGTGTTGCAATGAGGCTAATCAGTGAGACTACTTTCTAAGTTTTCCTACGTAATCGATTTCTTGAAATCTATTTAAATTAGTATTTATATAGCGTCTTTTTTGACGTGAGAATGGCATTAACAAATTAATTCTGGCGATTCATGCAACATACGCATATGTTATATTATATTAAACATTCCCCATAATGAGACCAGTAAAATAAACATTATTTGGTTTTGGGTCATGTCTTAATCCATTCTGTTAATTTTGACAAGCAAAACTTCTTACGTGGGCAACATTTCAGTTCATTTAAGAAAATCCCAAGATTTTAATTTAATAAAAAGAATCTTGAAATGTAGGTGTGTTCAATTTATGTGATTGGTGATCGCTTATATGGTTTAGTAATAGTTAGTGCCTTATTTATTTAAAACCCGTTTTAAAACAAGCAGAATAAAAAGCAACATTCACGTTATAATTTTCTAATTGAAATAATGGCACGCGTGACACCCTTCCCGTATTGTGGAAACTGCATAGTCCCGCAGCCTTCAAAACCTGCGTCGACATTAGTCATTAACACAAAGAAAAACAAAGCAGTGGCTATGTGACACTGAAATTAGATAAAGCTTAAGTTGACTACATGCCCTCTTGCTTTATCGATAGATCGATTTGGTGGTCTATTTAGCCTAGTAATGTTACATGGAGCGCAAAATATATTAAGCGCCAATGGATTACATGTCGTTGTTCAATTATTAAAATTAAAATTTATCGGGAATTATATTTTGTAACTTGTACGATTCTTTTCTTTTCAATCCCCATAATTCCTTAGGTTAGTAGTAATTGCCTCAAATATGCGCTGCAACTATTTAGTAGTTTTCTTGAATTTCCGTGCACTTAATTTCTTAAAATATTCCAAGATAAATCTTAAATTCGATTAATTTAAATTATGCCTAGTATAAGTATATTATACAAAATAAAAAGGGTGAGAGGAAAAAAGGCAGAATTGTATATGAGTAGATGCAAGAATTGTAATTCTCAAGTCCATCGAAGGGTGGCATATGAGGCACGCAATGCGATGATATTCACCTTATTCACGCTATACCTGCCTACGTCTCGGAGTTTCGGCAGCGTCTTCAAAGACTTGCCATGTCTATTTGTAAAAAAAACGAGCCGAGGTAATATATCCTGTGCAAATGCATTTTCACAGTAGATTTATTCACCATCAAACAAATGTGAATTCCGCATTGTATATTGTTTGTGTGCTCTAATTAGAGTTTAAAATGTCTGAAACTAACAGTTTTGATTAAAGGTTAGACGTTATTACAGACTGCTTTAGAAAACTGATATTTGATACATATACGTCAGTATTTTAAAATTGAAACAAGTAAAATGTTCTTGCTAAGGACAGACTATAAAATTATGTTATAACAAGTTAATAAAATGCGATTTCAGTGTAAATTTCTTACCTTCAAGATTTTTTCTTCATATTAGTTTATATTTTGCCTTAAATATTTTCAAAATGCGTTGCATCGACTCCTTGCATTTAAATGGATCTTTTGTTTCCTTTTACTAGGTTTTTGGAAATCCCGTGTGGCGTCGATATTATCTAAATTACCATTGGAATAAGAGAAATGTGTTTGTCAATGTTTAGATAGTTTAGCTCCAAACAGAAATTTAATTCGTGTTGCGGAGTGATAAGTCAGGCTAACTCTCCAGTTATTTCTAATGGAGCAAGCATGTTATAGCATATAAATAAATAAATATTTAGAATCTAGGGACGATTATGGCGAATTCCGTTTCTTCACGTTACAATTTAAGTTTGACCCCCTCCCCCTTTCCTCACTTCCCCCGCAAGACACGGCACACACACGCACTTAAACGTATTGTCCAATAAATCACTATAAATATATGTGTGTATATATGTATATGTATGTGTGTGCGTATGTTTGTGTATATATATATATATATATATATATATATATATATAGTATGTGTGTGTATATATATAAATTGTCCTTGTCTATAAAACATTTGCATGCAAAATGTTTTTTGGGGAAAAACTGCTTCTAAGTGCAATAGTTTATTTCCTTAAAGGAATTGTTCTTCTTGAATAATTAATCTTCTCTTTGGTGTAGACAGAATCTTGGGATGAAGATGTGACTCGTAGATATGATTTTCTCAGGAACAAAGGGAATGTAAAAATGAAAGACAGAAGGATATGACGAGATATATGGTAGTAAAGGGGTATCTGTTCTGGCTACATTTCGTTCTCGCTCTCTCTCTTTTTCTCGCTCGCTTCGTCTCTCCCCCTCTCTGTTTCCCTGTCCTACTGTCTGCCCCTCGGTCCCTCTCCCTTTTCTAGCCCTCTCTCTCGCTAGCCCAGTGTGACTCTTCAGTTAACAAACAGCGTTTCCTACTGCTGCTTGCCCTGTCATTGTAAGTACTACGTTCTATTATCAGCTGAAGTTCAATGAATCGATTGTTTTCTTTTTGGTTTGTCAACCGTGAAACGTGAGTCGAAGGACTTAAGGTTTGCTGTGTGTATTTCTATAAATGTGATAACGGTTTTGAAACGGTTTTGCTTGTTTTATTTACATTTTTTCACTTATGATAAAAAATAACGTCTTTGAATTCGAACCTTCCACCTTGACTTTTCTGATATCGTTAAGTTGAGAGGAAAGTTATACTTTAAGTAATTTAAAGCGGTAAACAAGTTTAACGTAGTTTCAATATGGAGAATATATTGTTTCATTTAAATTGTTTAATAAGAGGTTGTTTCACACACTGATCTGATAATCCCCGTATCACTCAAACTATAAACCTGTATTCGCTAAAATACACATGAAGAATATGTTGTAAAAGCTATGCTTACCTTCATGGCTCACGGATGGGCTGGTGTTTGAGTAGTGGAATGTACATGCAAATGGAAGAATACATTTAATGGAATTGTCGGTCTAATAGGGCGCTGTCATCGTAAGGAGTCAATGTCAATATATATGCCAATTAAATTATTCTCTCTTTCCAAATTTGTATATCTGGCATTGTCATTGGCAGGTTGGGAAATGGAGGAGTTCTGGATATTCAAGGAATGTACCTGAACTTTGATAGGACGTAGGCTACTTACTGCACGCGTACTGAAAAATATGTAGCAGAAATACGAATTGCACATGAGAACCTTGGATGATGTATTTATAATCCACCAGGTGTTTAACGTGTATGAGAGTTATCTTTTTATTTTTCACTTTCCAAATATACATATGGATCTCTTAATAGTGTTTTGAAAAACTTTACGAAACTTTTTATTGTTTTATTTTATATTAACCGGAATAATTAAATTGTTTATACATCATCAGAAGCAATTTGATATCGTCAAACCTAAATATTAGACTGTCAAAATGGCATTAGGTGTTTGCGATCAAGCAATAAACATCGTGGTAGTAGCGTTACAAATGTGACTTGAAGCACGTACCTGAACACCTGACATCGGCCTAAACTTGACAGGTCATCTCATTCAATGAAGAGATTATTGGCTCGGGCTGTTCGCCCCGAATTGTTTTTCATTATTTAATGGCATAAATGAATTAACGGTGTGTCAAGGCGAACTGATCATTTCACTAATAAAAGTAAACTTTCTGCATTTGGTAAAAAGCCGTAAAAACATCAAATCACTAAGTGCAAAAGCGATTTCTTAAATCGTAGCGAGTAATGATACGTTTAAAAAGCTGATGGATAGCCAATATAATATTAAAACAGCTTAAAACAGGCATCTGTGGTGAAGTAAAGATGCAATTAAACGTTATTTTTAGTTTTAAATTAAACACAGACCTCGACAGAATCTCCCAAAGAACAAGACGGAAGCACCGAATTTTCCTTCATCTGAAAAACAGATTTGTCATTGCCTACTCATAATGTCTGGTGTGTTAACTATGTCTAACAAAGTGTGTTACATACCTGGTGCACTGAAGGTTTTTTGAAATACGATGTTTACTTTAAGTATGAACATTTTATCACTGTATCAGTAGAACTTACAGATTGTATGGTGAAAAATTAATGCACCGTTTATTATTTGTTCTATATTGATTTTCCATCCTGTTTTACATATTAAGAAACCTGTCATTTTGATTTAACTCTGGTTTAATGAAATTTATTTCCTATTTGCTTCACAGAAACGGCATTTGGCATAACTTGCTCGCCGCCTTGTACCGGGTAGGGTAGCGCATGCCTCCGTTACTCCTCCATGCATTCCATCCTGTGCATCCCTACCGTTGTCAGGACAGAGGCGAGGACTTGGATTAAACTTTACCGAAGGGGTGCAATTCATTTTTTAAGACCCTTTTTTCGAGCACCCCACGGTCGCAAGTTTCTTTAAGGTTGCGCATGTGTAAAATAAGACTGTGACTCCTTCCTAAATAAGTGCCCTTGTGACGGTGACACGAAAAGGCTGCCGCGTTAACACCTTGACAGAAGCATGTATTCCATGTACCGCCTATATTACACGCAACGATACCTTGATTTAAATTAGTGGCGTATACGTTGAGACGACGTTTTCTTTTGCTGTCATTTTTTGCAATCTTCTTATCTCGGTATGAGGTGTGTGTTTGCCCGTTAAACTTCACATTCACATTCGGCAGAATCTTCTCTTTACCGTGTCTGACCGTGGTGCAGCCTGTTTTCCAAGACGCACAAACGTGGCTTATTTTCTGTTTACTCCGACTTCACTATATTGTTGCTTGAAACAAAATAATCGTCACAAATAACTTATAAGAATGCAGCTATTATAAGTGTTTTTCAGCATTACTCTTATTTTGTTCATTCGTACTCTCCCTCGATCGCTCCTTTTAATCGTCCCCTTTTCTCTCTCTCTTCTTGGCTAACACTTTCCCCCTCTCTCTCACAAGACTTTTTTTTTCTCTCTCACTCCCCCCCTTTGCCTTTCTTGCCTCTGTTGTCTGGGAGGGGGAGCCCTGCCTCTTTGCCTTCCTCAGATCAATGCCCTGGCCACTCACTTTCTGATGTTGCACGACGGGAAATGCTTTGAATACTTGCGACATGGCCGCTCACATTGATTGCCAAGATTGACAGCAGTAACCATCGCCTTCACTTGTTTCCGAGAGAGGGAGAGAAATAAAATAGACAATAACAAAAGGTCCTTGCAGTTGTGACAGTTAAACTTATTTAAAACAACAGGATTCCCTCTCTATGGCCCGTGGGAACATCAGCAGACTTTAGTTTCTTTTTTGTCTACTGATATCAGTGATCATTATTTTGTAAAATATAAATTCCGAAACGGGATACCGTAAGGACCAGCGTTTGTTGCTCCCCGACAGGCTACGTCAAGGTAACCACCAGTGATCTGAACCCGTTCAGTGTTTTTTTCGTCTTGTGTTTACTGTGATCTTCTTGAATTGCTTTTTGTTGTTGTTGTTGCTTCGTCCTGGCGCTTCGGTTGTCAGTAATCTCATTTATCCCGTTCACGCTTTCTCTTGCTTCAACACCCTGTTGACGTGTAGATGGGGGGACGCTACCGAAAGGACACATATTGTTAAGCGAAGTGCAATTCAGTTTTAGGAGTCGCGTTTGTCTGTTTTATTTATTTATTTCACGCAGGACGTGAGGATCACAAACAACAGGAGCAACTCGTCTCATTCTTAGCGCGTGTCTCGTCCTGCTTTATCCGAAATACGCGCCGCTGATGTTTTATTTCATTTAACGTGACAATGCTACTTTTATTGAGGTGGACAGAAGTTGAATCCATGTGCTTGCTGCGTGATTTTACATGCTGCTAATTGTGGGGATTTCGCTTGTGTTCCCTTTAGTCGCGTGCGCAGGCTGAGCAGGCGCAGTTTCCCCCAGCGTGAAAATACTTCTGCAGCCGAAACACGCGTTGTTATGCGCACACTTTCCGGCTGCGTTTGCGGCGTCCCGATCGGCATTAACAGTCTTAATGAAGTTGGCATTGCGGCTCCGCGCACTGGCGGCTCCCGTACGTGTAGCGCACAAGTGGGAAGCAGTTTCACTTTTGTCCACAAAGCGGTACTATTCGTTGACAATGACGTGCGTGTGGCTCGGTACCCCCACTCTAGCTCTGAAGGATCTGAGGATTTAAAAAAAAGTTTCTTTGAAGTTGAGAGTGTGTTGTGTCTTTATTTAGAATGCCTTGCTTTAACACGACCGGCAATATATAGATACTAGATCTAGCTTTGGGAGGATATATTTAATAATCACAAAAGGGGCATCCTGTTCTCCCTGTCGTAATAGCTTGGGAATTCTCTGCGACTTAACTTTCGCTGGAGGTCACGCCAATTGACCTGAAAAGAATGCATAAGCCATAAATTAAAATAAACCCCTCATCTTGAAGTCCGATCCATTTAGAGACAATACACAACCTGGACAAACCAGGCTTCGTTTACAAGCGGACAAAACGGCGCACGGTGCTGGGACGAAGGAGCTCCAAGAGTGAGTAGCCCACTAATTTCCAATAGAATTCTTTGATAGCATTTTGCTACTGCAGTCGGAAACGAGTGAAATGAGTATTTTTTAAAACATCCATCCATGCAATTTCTATCCACTTATCCTGATCAGTGTCGCGGGTAATATTTATAAAAACTGAAAAATAAAATGCTTATAAAATTCTGGCTATAAGCATGCGAGATCGGCGTTATGTTCAGTATCACTATAGAGTTGGACTCAGTTCAGTTATTATACAATTTTGAGTAAATATCTAATGCTGTCTTCAAAAAACAATATTTTTGTTAGTCATGAATTCGTTTTGTTTTGCATTTTGAAGTTTAGTGTTTCGCTATTTATTTAAAAAATACACGCGGCGGAAATAGGCTGTATCATATTAATTATATTTTAGAGATAAGCTGAAGTAGAGAGTATATTCCGAGAAACGTCTGAGACGCTTGAATGACGATTTGTTGTATCAAGGCTTTAATGGGAGAGAAAGGAGCGCAGCCTGGGTCAACTTCGCCTGGAGACCGGCGATAACTCATCATTTCAGGGTGTTCCCCTAAATTACACCAGGCACGCATTTTAGATAAAACGTTAACTCGAGCACTGCATGAATAGCAGTAGTATTTTAACAAGAAACCATATTTATGGAGAACTTTAATACGTGAACAAACTATTTTAAAAGCGACGGAAGATTAAAAGCAAATTACATTCATTACTAACAGTCGGGTAAATATCAGAAAAATCTGGCTATGTAAGATATGTTCTATTGTTTTGCGTTATCTAAATCTACGCTTTTCTGCAGTTATCAGTGATCTGAATCGCGTAGCTACGCTACATATATTCCACTTATCCGAAAGAGTTTTCCCCAAAGCATTAAAAAAAGAATTACGGCTTAAGTTTCTATGTATGTTTTTTCAATTGTGTCTTTGGTGTAATAATAACTAAGCGCTCTATAATACATTCTTGTCTTAAGTGACGGGGGCTATTTGAAAGACAATCCCTTGGCTTGTTCCTCTGTTGGGATGAAGTTGATCCGCCAATGGCATTTTGTTTTGAACAGTTGCTGTTTGCCGTGAGTGGAAGTTCCCTCATAAGGTAAGGTGGCTCGGGAGCCCAATGCAACCCCAAATGGCACATTTATAATTAGAATGCCAATTCAGCACATTGTCCTGATCGCTATACAGGGATCCGCACTGTCTGAATTTCAATAGAGGCGACGTTATTCACTCTCGGCCACTTTTGCACTGCCTGCACAGGCTGATTAAACTGGGTGAGCTATGAAGCTAATGGACGATTGTTTCAACTCTTGTTTTTAAAGCAGAATAGCACCCAGTCTTCCATGTTCTTTCAAATAAGCTCATTCAAAAATATTTTGTATAAATTACAATATAAATACCCCACTGTCGTCTCAAGGAGAAAGATCCCTATTTGTTTTAAAAATATCTAGAAACGTAATTGTAGACCGGTAAAAAAAAACAAGATTTGACGTATTTAAATAAATTAATTACCTTTTCCACTTAAGGGGCGTGCCTCGAATTTTGAAACGGAATATTAAAATTTAATATAGCGCCACACTGCAAAAAGAAAACGCGCCTGGTATTTTCCCCTGAACTTTAAAAGCACTTACACTCCGACTGATTATGAAACATTCCTTAGAAATACGATGCGCTTGCGTTACCTAATTCACTTCCTTTTATGAATCTTGAATGGAGACGTGTTTTCGTTCATTTTTTGTGGTTTGTCATTAATTCGGCTTCATTGATTAATTCGTGCGATTACATTGATACGATTGCATTATTTTTTATCTGCGCTTGTGACGTTTGGGAGCTTGAGGCCGTGTGGAAGTAAAACGCATTCCTTAACTGGATGGGGAGTATAACATCTTAATCGGGGGGTCTGTGTTTCGGAGATTTGGGGCAATCTTTTGGCATAGTGAGCTTGCTAGTTCCACTGCCTGAACTCATACGCGGTGGGTGACTAGTAGACTATCGTTTTCAAAACTGCTTTTCCGAGTGAGGTTCACGGTCTCTCCTTCAAATACATAAATTATTCTAGCGCTATACAAATATGATTTGATGCTTGGCATGACGAAACGTTAGTTTATTTAACAGATTGCTAGGTTTAACAAATTTAATAATAATAGCAATCTTATATGACATTATTATATGGCAGTACACTATTAAATTACACAGGCCTATTATATCGAGGGAATTGCCTTCGCTAATACATTTTGAATGTCAACATATATTTTATGTTTTTATCTTTACATCAAAATACATATGTGCTTTAATTGAAGCTTCAGTTATTTCTGTTTCTGTGAAGCCTTTTTTTTCCTCCTCAGGAATACATAGCCTAAGCTCTGGCTCATTTTTCACCAATGTCGTAGTATACTATGAAATAAAGGGTCCTGGAGATTACAGCTGAATTCACCTGTTGTATTGTCGTTTGCCACATAATGATTTTTTTTCTGGCATGTGCTCCCGTAATAATATCTAGGGCAAGTGAATTCTAGAGAATGCGAGCAGAGTGTCATTGTTGCATTTAATGTTAGTTTATTATGTCGCTTTGCTGCATCGGTGCATGTTGCGGCGATTACAAAGAGAAGGAGAATGTTTCTTGACCAGCCTGTATTGACGTTTTTTTTTTCTTTAATTTTGTGCTATTTTGTAAATCAGTCATGACACTGGCATTGTCCTGTGGGGCCATACAGTGGCTTATATTAATGTTTGAATTCCGATGTATTCTCTGGGGACGTCAGTGCCTGAAGTTAGTAGATTTTACTGTAATTCTAAATTGTAGGATTCAAATGGTACTTAAATAATTGTTTCTGACTAATGGGTTAATTATTCTTCAAGTAGATTTATTGGAAGCCATTTCATAGACCAGTTTAGCCTTTCCTGTGATAATTAGGAATTATCATAGGAACTATTATTATTTTCCAAATACCGTTTACAAAATCTGTGCTTTCATTATCATTGCTACAGTTTTGCCATTTTATATGAAAAATGCTTAATATGTTTTCTGCATAATGCATTTGCTTGTACTGTACCAACAATACCATTATTATTATCATTATTATTGTTGTTGTTGGTAGTGGCTATTAGACAACAAGAATAATAAACTGTGTGGTGTTAGTAATTTAGCACTTGCATATGGTAAATTTATAAAATATAGAACAGCAGAATGCGACTGTATTTTTAAGATCTATGTGTAGCATTGCTTAAAAAAAACCGATGATATATTGAAAAAAATGACCTCAATATATGAGTGGCGGAGTGAAAGTCATATTTGGAAACATGTCTGTTGATCTTATATCAAGTGTTAAAACATGACTGGCTCTACTGTTTGTCTTGCACTGAACACCCTTTTTTAGGTTAAGCCTGTAGGAACCAAACCGCTTTGGGATAGTGATCGACAAAAGTGAGGAGGACTTGCTCTGTCTGTAGGCCCAGCGCCTCTAATCAGTTGCTGCGTTTCTGCAGAATTCAGCTGACTGCCTGTACCGTCACTGCACTTGTCCGCGCGGCGCTTTCTAGAACTCGGAGACAAATGAAGTGGAAAGCCAGACTGGATTTTGGAAACCCACTTCTCATCCGTTGTTTTTTTTCTGAATAAATGTGGTTCTGCCAGAATTGCATTACGTGCTGTGCGATAACAGGGAGCAGGATCGCGGGAGTGGCGCAGCATCCACGTTCCTGCCTTGCCTTCCTTTTTGGCCCCGAGCGCTTTCCAGTCATGCTAAAAAGCACATGTATCCTGTCCTAGAACTTTCCCTCATTCCGGAATTTGGGAATTGTAACAGGAACCTAGATATGAGCAGGATCAAGATAATAAATTAGGAAAAAACAGGGAGCGTTAATACAAAATGTAGCAGTGGTGCAGCAGGAGAAAGGTGTGAATGCGGCGCGTACAGCTTTTTGGCAGCTTCAATCCTTTGAGCTGTAGAGATATCTTGGCTAAATCAGTGAATTTGTATACAAGGGGCTTACTCACCAGTGTAAGACTCAGAGTAAAACACTCAATCCAGCATTAATACTTTTCTAGACGGAAGGTATCTCTAAATTCTTCTATAAATGTGATGTGGATCACTATGGAGAAAAAAAATTACACTTGCTATAATTTACTGGAGTATGGCTGGCGGAGCTGACCTGTCAGTGGCATGGATGAATTAGCAAAATCGCAAGGATTCTGATCCACAGCCGTACACCCCCCCCACCCCCCCCCCTTGATGCTTTTGTGACGTGAGAGCGTCGTCTGGAAGCCGGAGAACCACGGCGCCCGCACTTGCCAGTTAGTGCTGCTTTGGATAGCGCTCGCTCCCTTCTCGCGTTGGGAGGGGGGGGGGGGGGGCTTCTCTGGCACAAACAGACTCAACAGATTCCTGATGATAAAAAAAGATGAGAGGAGATAAACAACAGCAGGTCGGGTAAAGTTAAAGAGGTAGGGCAGCAGTGAGGGAGGATTGCGGGGGGAAGTAAATACGAAAGCACGTGTTGTGACATCTGTCTTTATTAGTGTTAGCTAATTTGCCGCGGAATATTTCAACAATGATCAAAACCGATGGCAACATGTTTATTAGGACCCTTTCTTTTATAGTGATCAAACACCCCCCCCCCCCAAGTTTGCATTACGATGTATTATTTACTCGGAGAAGCATTTTTCATTTTGGGGCCTCTCCCAGTCTCCTTATTGTGTCCTGCATTTCGTCTTGGCCTGACATACTCTCTGTTCAAACACGCTATTTGCCATTCTGCTAATTATCTTTGCATAATTAAGTCCATTATTGGCGTTGGATATGTCCGTTTTGTAGATTACTTCTGAGATCAAGAAGGTCTGGGTGTAATTTCAAAATATGAGTATTGTTTCTTTGAATCACATATGTGTGATTTCATAGGGTCAGTAAGGGAAAATGAGACCCTCTTTTCAGCTGTTATCGGGAGATTGTGCTAAATTGGTTTTATGGCAATTATTGGGAACATTTGGCAGATGAGAGTTTTTTTCTCCTGCCTGTGAGATGCTGCTATCACAGCCACTTCCTGATCTCAAACCCAACAAATGTTTCAAATTTTCCTCAGCTTAACACGCCCTGCAAAAATACATGGGGTGCTCCTTTCTGAATGTGAATAAACTGTGATTAAACTGCATTTCAGACCAGTTCTCCCAATATGCTGCCGGCATGTTGCTAGGGAAACACAGAAGCCCCTGAGTCGCAGAGCCATTGTCACCCCAAAGTGTAACTTCACCCTGAAATATCGACCGGGTCACTGGCTCCTGGCTTCTGCTGTGAGCCGTACTGGTGCTAGCGACATCACACCACGGCTGCAAAGGGGATAAATCCAGTGGCTCTGCTGGACAGGGACCGAAGTCATTTTTAAATTACTGTGGATAAATAAGTAAATTGACTAATGGACTTGTACAAATAGACATTTAACTTTAGTCTTAAGTATTTCTTTCCACATCGTAAGTACAAATTAGCCACCCTATACTTATATGTGGCTTAACATCACTCCCAAATTGCAGTCTTGCTGTTGAAAAAAGAGACTGAATTTACAGCACACAAGGACGTGTAACATAGCAATACAGTCTGGCATACAGTCTTTTAACCGCAGTGTAAGCTCAAATGATTTGTTTCTTTTTCAGGGCATTCATTGTTTTTTTCCTTTATAACCTTGGAACCAGATTTCTCCTCTTCTAAGAATAGATAATTGAACATACATTTTTCATTCTTCTGCTTTCACTTCATAAAGGGAGTGTGTAACCTTTTGACGGCGCTGAAAGGTCTCACCTGCGCCCCGCCGCTCGCTGGAGCGCACAGCGGACCGGTCGCAGTGAGCGCGTCCACTTGGCTCTCAGCGGAGCCGCATTAGCTGCACCTTTTAAGGGCGCCGGCGTCATTTTATTCGGGCTTACGGGCACACAGAGCGCAAATTTTCTCTCAAGTTCGCCGCAACCTGCTGATTCTAAGAACAATTTGTGAAATCTAATAAAGGGATATGCTTTATAACGTTATTTATATAAAGCACAAAATATATAATACACAAAATACCATGCATTCACTTATTAAAAACAACGTGTCATTAACTTCTGTAAGCGTGACTAACATGTGAGGATACATTATTTTTTTTAGTCCTGCCTTTTCTAAATCTCGGACGTCGGACGTAACGGCGATCTCCATGTACTTTCTGGCACAGGTCCGATTCAAGCGGGGGTTTCTGCATGGGCACCCCGGTCGGGAGGGAGTGTCGCGAGCCGGCCGCGAGCGGGAGGGCGACGGGGGCTATTTCCATATCAAAGGCAGCCGGAGGCCCGCCGCGCAGTAATTAAGCCGCGGCGGCACAGGCGAGAGCCGTGCGCGCGCGGGCGCGGGGGTGCGGTCGGCATCCCGCGAGGCGTGCACGTGGTCGAGCCCTGCACGCTTTTCCAAATACACTTGTAATTTTGCATAAATGTTTATGTCGGTCCACACTCGTGTGGAGAGTCTGTCTCCTGGCCAAAACCCTTTCAAGACCAAGTTAGTTTTCTTTAGCAAACCGTTCATTGTGGCTTATTTTTTTTTTGTTCCCTTTTTGTGATTTTTTTTTCTGCTTTCATATAATATGCATAAAGTGTAAGTAACGCCAATGAAAATATTAATAATACTTACTATTATTAACAATTGAAATTAACTAACGTTCATATGCTCTGGTGCTAAATTACGTTAGTGGATTAATTTTATTTGACTTTGTTGCGGAAAACCACAGATGGGTTAGCAGTCTTTTGTTGAACCTGCGCGGAGTCCTTTGATAGGCCAGTCCATATGGATTTCTCAGGCTCCAAGGGCGTGACCCCGGGGCTTGTCGGCCAATAGCGAACAAGGTGGCCGTCGCGTGGCCTCGTGTTCTCCTAGACACAGCTCGTGGGGAGCCCAGACCTACCCAGTTGTTCTTGAGCCGCTCTTCCCTCGGGCTGGAGGCTGCCAAGGAATATGGTGCCGAAAGCTGATGCCTGCTTCTTAAAGCGCACTGACGTCCCGCCACCTTTGGGCCCATGAGGCACGCTGTGACCGCAGCAGCTGCTGGCCACACTGGAGCTCTGGAGCATGTTGCAGAGCTGTGATTAAGCAGTAGAGTGCACCAGGGCTAGTGGCCACATCAACACCACCTCAAATCATGGCGTTTAACTTTGACTGGCCCCATAAATCAATGGAGCGTTTGTTTTTTTGCAGACACAATAAATTATGCCGGAAGGTTTTTTTTTTTTTGAAGGAAATGACCATAGGCCTTACTGTATTGTTTATGGACACATCTCTGTCAGGCAGTGATTAGGATGACCCAAAGATGGTAGTAAATTGGAAGGTAGGTAGATTGCATGACCTTTTTGTCATGTTCGATTGGTACTGTTTAGTGCATAAAAATACCATCCATCCATCTTCTGTAACCTCTTGTCCTGTTCATGGTTGCCCAATGCCAGTCTCTGAGGCTTTAGGTGCAAGGCAGGGATGGGGTGCCAGCCCACTACAGGGCACACTGAGAGTCACTCACACACACACCAGTGGGCAGTTCGGCAAGT
Organism: Stomatorhinus ivindoensis; assembly: GCA_019775895.2. Classification (NCBI taxonomy): domain Eukaryota; kingdom Metazoa; phylum Chordata; class Actinopteri; order Osteoglossiformes; family Mormyridae; genus Stomatorhinus; species Stomatorhinus ivindoensis. The sequence goes on along the minus strand of JABFEB020000020.1, from coordinate 4,130,175 downwards.
TCAGTGAACCTCAGCATGTCCCCAAGGTGTGAGGCAACAGTGCCAACCACTGTACCACTGTGCTGCCTTGCATAAAAATACCATGAATGATAATATTTCATATACATCATACCAATGAAAAGGTTGGTGGTAGTAATTTTTTGTCACAGCTGATTGTTACTCAGGATCGCTGTTCTCTCTTTGTATGGTAGGACATCAGGTGTCCCAATAAGGGAATTACAGGGTACTTCACTGGGGAGGGGTGGTCTTTAGTCCTGATGCTTTGAGTTCCACTACAAAGTGAGCCCTTCAATCGTTTGGTCTACGTCAAGAGTCCCATAAAGTTCCAGTTTGTCCCTGATGGAAGGCGAGGAAACGTCAGACTTATGATGTCTTGACAGTTGGATTTCTGCTCCCTCTCCCAGTCGGTGCCTTAACATTTCCCAACCTCTTCCACTGCAAAACTGTCATCATATGATAGATCACAAACTTTACTGCCTGTAGAAATGGCTCAGGGTCACTAATTGATATAACATGATTTGGCACTAGGATTTACAAGGCAACAGCAGCACTCAGAATCCTGTCCATCACCTGGCTGCTGGCTATTTACTGATTCCAAATGTGCTGGTATTCAGTACTAAATCCCCCCAATTTAACACAAACATAAATCTGCGATAAATGGATAATGCAGCACAATAGAGTCACAGTGACCCAAAAATACCAGACACTGATCTCTTCATTCCTGTAGTTGGTTTATGCCCATTGTATGAGTGCATCTACGTCTAACTTGGAAAAAAAAATAAGTATGCATTAAGGACCAGGCAGGAAAGCAGAGTACTGAGACACACTGGCTCTTATGTAGCCAAGCCGCTGATGTGGGTCCCTGCCTCCCCGCCCCAAAGCACTCTGTCCCCTCTGAATGCCTGACCCAGTATAAGTTTTGCCCTTCCATCAGGTGTGGTCATGCCATTGTATGACCGAGCCCCCACCAATCCCACACCCGACGTGGTGGTCGGAGGTTAGCATTGGATCTCTTCACTGGAATTCCCAGAGATGGAACGCTGATGATTTCTGCACGTGGGGAGGGGGCTGAGACG
>JABFEB020000020.1:4069707-4081535 GCA_019775895.2 Stomatorhinus ivindoensis | reverse complement strand
AAGCAGATTAGAGATTAAGCAGAGGTGCGGAGCGGGCGATGCTCCAGCCCCCGGTCAGCACATCCATTTATATTAAACAGTGGATTAACTCCCAATGTGCTGCATGCCTTTGCCGGAGTGTCGATACCGATCTCTCAGAGTTTGAAACCAATTCAGCCAAGTGATCGGTCAGGGCTCAGGAACCAAGAATATTTTTCCAGTCCGGCGTGAACTCAGGCCACCCTGTCCAGGTTCGGGGAGCAGCGTTTGTGGAAAGGAAACAAAGTGGCTTGTCTGCATTTGCCTGGAGCACCCCCTTTGGTGGGATCCTTCACCTTTCAGCGATTGGCCCTTCGAAAAGCTGCAACCTCTTTCATACGCCGCCTCTGTTTGTTATGGTTTTATGTTTTTTTTCCCCCCTTTGTTACTGGTGCGTAACCCATCTGTGCAGATGGCCATAGATACGGGGCACTTTAGGAAACCAGCACAGAGTGAAGAGTTATATCTTAGCTCATCTGTTCCTGGCAGAGTAATGTCTTCCAAGCAAGCCACCTCTCCGTTCGCCCCCGCCACTGACGGAGAGGACGCCATGAGCCAAGAGCGCCTGCCCTGGGACAAGGATGAAAACTCAGAGCTCCACGGCATCCCCCAGATGCCTCCGCACGGCCTGCTGCATGGGAAGGCTCACCCCGAGGAGCTTTCCATCATGAGCAGCATCGCGCCTGAGTCCGACTGGGACAACATGATAACGGCACAGCAGCGGATGGTGAGTGACTCGCCACGTGCACCCTGCCGCCCCACGTGCACCCCGCCGCCCCACGTGCTGCCACACATGCATGTATATCTGCTCATACTCTGGAATGCACACGCAGATGCATGAGCCTGCACACAAGCATGATCAACAGTGTGGGTGCGGGTTTATGGGAAGGCCTCTCAATCAGCCAATAATAAAACGGTGGTTCTCAACTCCAGTCCTGGGGACCAACTGTGATTGGCTGAATGTGAGGCCATCACAAAAACCTGCACCCACACGGGCTCTCCATGGATCAGGTCCCCCACCCCTTCTCTAAGGTATCTCTTTTGGCATTTCCACCAACCTGGTGTTTCCTGGATTAGGCTCCGGACTCACCATGGCCTTGTACTGCATAAGAGGTGATGGATGGATGGATGGATGGATGGATACTCCATGAGAACATTTTAATAAAACAACGTCAAACTCTTCCCTAGTACTTCCAAAGTTCCATTTTGTTAAGCAATCCTATGCTGAGTGGGGACAGCAGTACTGAACCATTGCCAGGAAATTGTAGATTTACTATATATATATATATATATATATATATGTATATATATGTAGATTTGCTATATATCTATAATAATGCTTGTTTCTTGGTCAAATAAATTGAGGGCATGTTGTATAATGTGACTTGAATAAAACAAAATGGTGAAGAGTCTGCAGGCTGCCAAAGAGCATTTAGTTTGTGATGATGTAAGCAGAGCAGGATACCGCGCTGATCCTGCCTTTAAACTGACTACACTGGTAGCGAGTCTGAGATTTTGGATGTGGTGATTTGCCAACGATAAAAGAGACAGCAGGAGTAAATCTGGGGAGTTACAAGACATAGAATGAGAATAGATCCCTGAAGACTTTATATATTTGATGATTTCATCCATTTGAATAGGAAGGATTACGAGGGTCTAGCGCGACCACAAAGTGCCAGGATTCTGTAACGACTCAGAGCTGCCAAACGAAACAGATAGGAGGAGATGGATGGAAGGTGAAGAGTAGACCATCTTGGTTGCTTATGTATCTCCTTCACCTACACTCTGGCTCACACATACATGTAGGTGAACCTGCACAAAGTCTGTAGAACACAAGTATCGCACACATATATGAGGGCCGGTCAGGTGACCCTGTAGCATTGCCACCGCCTTCTCCTCTGGCGTGGAGCTCCTGCTGGACGCTCCTCAGCTGCCTTTGGGGAGCAGGGTCGGGTGCTGCCGGCGATGCTGCGGGCGGTGCACCATGGGTCTCCTTTGTGAAGACAATGCCTCTCCGCTTCCCTCTTCATCTTCTGAGGCTGAAGTCTGTTTCATCTCAGCCTGCCACTCTTGTCCCTCTTGGGCTGAGCCAGCCTTTTATTTATTTATCTGTTTATTAATTGAGATTGATCAAGCACAAAGAAGGTCTGGGGCAGCGGCACGTGATCCAGCATCTCAGTAGGACTTTGGTGAGACTCGGTTTTTGTTTAGACTAGGTTGTCTTGTTGGGTGACACTAAATCATGTTCTCCGTCACCATAGTTTTATTTCAGCAGGGAAATTCTGGAAGTCAAGACAAACAGGTTCTGTAGTGATTGTGTTACAGTGGTTCTCCACAGCCGTCTTTGGGGGAAATGGTGGGGATTGGGTCACAGGTTTCCTGACACTGATCTTCATCCGGACATGGGGTTATGAGTTTATATTAGCAAAAGTTTTGCTTCGCTCCTGAGCAGTGACTCCTGTCAGCTCTGCTTCTTTATAAACAACCACAATCGTGTTTGTTGCAAAACCAAATTTGGGGCCTTGAAAGTAAGATTGGACAACACACACACGCACACACACTGAGCGTACGTATGCTTGTTTACACCCCAGTGGCCTCAAGGCGCTGGGCCCCGCGCGACCCACCCAAGGACGAACGCTCGACAGAACCTCCTGAACAGCTTCAATGGAGACTTAAGACCTTCGCGGCCTGCCAAGCCGTCTGGCCTTTGAAGTCGGAGCCATCGCGAGCGGCCTGCGATCCTAAGAGAGGACCAGCATGGCGACACGCTGAACTGCGTTTCATGTCAGCCGAACTGTGTCGGTATATAAATAGCGAGACAATGAGAAAGTGGAACAGAGTCCTTGAGGCTGCCGGGACGGCGTGGTCCCCACAGCCTGCCCCCATATCCCTGTGCTAGAAATTTCCGTAGACGAAGACGGCAGTGGGCCCAGACGCGGCCCCCGCGGAGAGTTATTGTTTGTCGCTGGTCAGGGAGATCTCCATAAATCCCGCACCCCCCAAACCCTTTGTAGCGTTACAGGCCTTTGGGATCTCGAGCCCCTTCCCCAGCTCCGCGACAGGCCCAGACGGGTCCGTGTCAGATAACCATGTGGGCTCTGTAATTAGGCAGGCAGAATGTGGTGGTTTGCAAACCGCAGAGGGGAGGCCAGGAAACTCCCTGAATCAAAGCGGCAGTCCGTCCAGCGGGCCTTGTACCGCAATGGCACTACCAGTCAGGTGGATAAATGGGGTGGTGGACACCCACCCCCGTGGCCGGTGGCACCCCGCGGACAGGGCGCTTTGATGCCGGCTGTGGCACAGATCGCTGCCCAACCGGGGCAGCATGCCGTGTGGGAAAAGGCCAGGTGGCTGTTCCTTCATGCTGACCTACAGCGAACAGAGTTCTGGGAAAAAAAGCCACTCCTAAGCCTTATCATCCCTTGACTAGCACTTAACACAGATTACAGAAGCATCATAAATTAATTTAGATCAATTTGTGGTGCATATTCCTGCCCATTGTTGCTCATTGTGGGTTTTTTAGCTGTATGAAAAATAAACCTTTTAACATTGACGTTGAAATGTTTAGATTCTCTCTCTATGTTCTTTATACAATGATTGCAATTTCGACACAGCTGGAAATGCTGATGTCTTTTCTCTGGGTCCACTGCACTTTCTTTAAATATTAAACATACCACGCCTGGGTCTTTGATTCTTGCAGAAACTGTTTTCAAACACTTTGAACCTTTATTTCTAAATGCATTAAATGTTGACTGGCAACACATTTACAGAACATCAACAGTCTCGTGCATTTTTGTAAGTCATGGTAATTTTATCTGGGGCCATGTTATATATACTATGAGTAGTAATTCCTTCATAATAACATAAGTATGATAAATATCTCGAATACTGTGTACAAACTATTCCATCTTTAAATATCCACCATCTTTAAATATCCACCAACAAAAATATGTAAATTGATGTTTACAGGTATTGCGCAGTTTGTTGGCAGTGTGAATCCCCAGTGAATGTACAGAGGTACTCTGGGGGCCCTAACAGAGGTATCAGTCAATACTCTGTGTTTTTATATATGGTGTCAATCCCCAGTGAATATACAGGGGCAGTGTTAATCCCTGCAGTCAGGTCCCATAGGAGGTGAAAAGGCAGCATCAGTCCCATAGGAGGTAGAGTGACATTTTCAGTGCCATCAAATATTAAGGGTTAGTGTCAGTCCCTAAGGATGGAGACAGGCGGTGTCAGTTTATGGGAGTGGGGTGAGCATCAGTGTCAGTGCTGCTGTTGAGTCCCAGGCAGGCTCAGAGGTGGGGTATGCATCTGCCAGAGGAGAATGTTTGAGGCATTAGGCCTGATTGTCCGCCTCTGCTTCTCCGCCATGCACCACTGGAGGACTGTGCCCTGAACTCACGCCAGCTGATTTATCCGGAGCCGCTGCGCTCGCGGCAAGCACTCTCTACCCCCTGCCGAGTAATCAGTGCAGCGGCCGCGGGGCCATGGAGGGTCACAGAGGTGCTGGGCCAGGGCGGGAGGGGGTACGGTAGAGAGGCAGCCAGATACTCATGATTCCAGCAGAAGGGCTCGCCGGGGCGATTCTCCTCGTGCTTCAGCTTGCAGCTCCCACCTGGCGTGTCTGTGGGAATTACAAGCCCCCGTCCCCTTCTGTTTGACATCGTTTAAACACGGTGGGACGTACCGCCAATCTGCGGGTCTCAGTAGTGTTGTACCACAGTGACCTGTTTTGATTCACGGTAAAATCGCGATGCCGAAAATGTGAAGAGGTGCCTTGGAAAGTCACGGAGGTGGGGAACAGGGACTGGAACGGATCTGGGCCCAAGGTCTTCACATTCGGGTCAAGTATCAGCATAGGAGCTGAGCTGGTGCCTCGTCTGGGCCGTCTGTCTGGTGATGCCGGGCCCATAATTGGCACTGCCGTGCGCCAGCCGCCGTCAGGAGCTCTGGCGCGGTACTGCGTTCCCAGGGATTAACCCACCGCTTACACGCACCAAGGTTGTCACCAGGACAAAAACACAGCAAAACTCAATAGTGGATTGGTGGTGGTCCACTGGTTCGATCCAAAACAGGCCCCTGTGTCCCGTGCGCAGTCGGGATGCAGGAGCACAGGTGTCAGGCTTTAAAGCATTCATCCAAGACACGCGACATCCCTAAACGGATCCTCCCAGAATTACTCAACCGAACGGCCGCCATAACTCATTAGTCAGGAGTGTTTGCTTGGATTGCCAGCCCTAATGCTCTGTGACAGGCAGCCCAAATACGTGTGTTTGGATTCCTGCGTGCAGTGGTACGACTGGCCAGCTTTCTTTAGAGCTTTAAAATGGCCAGGAAACTGGAACGGGGAGATGCAGCGAGGAGGGATGGGGGGGGGGGGGTGCAGGGAGAAGCTAACAAGTGAACTGACCATCGCTCCTGTTTTCTTAATCTTGTTTGCTCACAGGAATCCGACAGCAATAAAGTGTGCGCCCTCTACTCGTTCCGGAATAACTCTACCTCACCACAGAAGCCTGAGGAAGGGGCCCGAGAGCGTGGGGACCAACTAGGGGGCTCTGCTTTCGGCACACCCGAACGCCGCAAGGGAAGCCTGGCCGACGTGGTAGATACACTTAAGCAGAAGAAGCTGGAGGAGATGACGAAGACCGAGCAGGACGGTATGAGAGTGACATCAGCGCCTTACCCCCATCCCACCACATAACCACCATACACCCTTGCCATCCTTGTCAGAGTGGAAACATTCTCACGACATTTCCCATAATGCAATTTATGCAGGTTTCCTTCTCCCCACGTTAGCCCACTTAAGCCAAACATCCAACATCGCGAACTTTACTTTGAATCTGTTTTATTTTTTTAAAATAAAAAGATAATTCATGTTATTTTTAAATTAATAAAAAATATTTAAGTGAGTAATGTTATGCAAAAATACAAGACCAGGCCGGCTGGGCCTCTCCCTTCAGCCAGGCGTGGTACAGAGCATACTGCCCCGGGAAGGCTGACGTGGCTCGCTTTCCAGTTTGTTCTGACGCCGGTCCAGTCTGACGCAGGGTGGGTGGCACGACACCTCGCTTTAAGTGTGGATGAAGCACCGGGCCGAAACGCCTGGGACTCTCCGCCAGGAACATTACCCTCCGCCCCGTTACCGTTGGAAACACTTCTGAGTACATTTGCCTCAGAATTGAGCTCACCGTGTAAACTGCTAGTCAGTGGCGTTAAACCTGTGCTTCATCATACTCAGTTAAACTGCTTTGGATCGCTGGAGACTATACCCTCATTCTTATGTCCTGCCTCTACTTGTTACTCATCTCTTCAGTTTTATTAAAAATGTTGTTGGTGTATTAATTTCAGAATTTTGCAAAATGGTCATGCTGGAAACAACCTGCTGAATACCCTTGTTGTTAGGAGAAGGTTCACAAAATTTTCCCATTGGGGGAAAAACGGAACAATTACCAACATTAAAATCATTAATTAATAGTCGAACGACAAAAACAATATTATCTTTCACAACTTCAAGCCCCTTAAGCGATACATAAAATAAATCTAATTATCTTCTCAAATAGCTTTCCTTATAGTGTTGTAGACGCATGTAACCATATAATTACAGGAGTCATTTGGTGATGATAGAATCTTCTTTTTACACCTAATAAGAGTGTAAAACAGACATAGTATTTCATCACAAAAAAAGCCTGAAATGTTTGTAATTACAAAGTCAGTCACTTCAAATGGTGCTCTTTCATGTGTGTTTAATTCCATAACCCCAGAAGGAACCTTAAATCATCTGCAGTGAGGATACACAGATCTGCGCTGTCATATGCTTATTGTTCCCCCCCGCCAAGTTAATTTCAGGAGAGGTTCTCAGAGCCTCCCGTCATTTAAGTTCTGCCTGTTAGTTCATGTACACCGGTGTAGGTGTGCCGGCTCAGGGTGTGACCAGCCGCTGGCTGAGTGGGGGTCGATCAGACGAACGCCCCCCTAATTAGGGTGTTAAGTGTAAGGTGGGGGGGGGGGGGCCTTCCCCTCCGGGGATTCGAGCTCTGCATTGATTATCCTGGGAGCTACTAGCTTCAACTATTCATCTGCAAAAAAAACCAAAACATACTGTATCGCTCCTTTGCCTGAAATTATTTAATAAACCCCCCAGTATCTTTTTTTCATTTCTTCAGGGAATTTCAAGAAGGAAATTTTTATGTTTTGTTTCTTTATTCTTCCAAGAAAAGATTTTTCCACAAACTGGTTCTGACATAAAATGAATTTGCACCTTGCAAAGTCAAAAAGTCAATTAGTGTTTGAAAAACATATCGGATTCCTTCGAATCGTTGCTTTCATCCTTCGCCTTGCGGTTATGTTGGAAGGTGAGGGCCACACTGGCTCAATTTATTTTTCATCTTTCATTCATGCGTCATTACAGAAATGTGAATACAGTGGAATTTGAATTGCAGTGATGTTGGTGTATAGATGCCGATTGTTGCTTTGGAATTGATTTAATTGTTAACAGTACGAACAATTGTGCGGTACGCTGTTAAGTGAGACGCCAGTGTGCCGTTCTGACATCATACCACCTCCTCTTTGATTACGTCTGACTTTTATGCCAAAAATCACATTTTTTAGGTCCCCTTCATGGTGACCCCGCCCCCACCTGTATGCCTGCATTTGGCACCAATATAAGTGACTCCGCTTCGTTGTTTTGGTTCCTGCATCGTTTATTTATTTTTTCCTCAACATTCGCTTTGCAGAAGTTGTGGTTGTTGTAGAGCCTTGTGGTGGGGATGGAGCAGGGGAGTGCGTGTGTGGGGGCATGGACGGCATGGTGATAATGCCCAGATGGCATGGCTGGTTGTTGCAGTAATTTAAATGGTCAAGTAGAGCTTGTAATCCAGGGTCCGTATGTTAGCGCAGAGAGGAGAGGCCCTTCTGTGGGGCAGGGGCAGCTGTCTAATCTCTTTGCCTTAATAATAGAGCTTCAGCCAAGCTCATGTCTGCTTCCACGTGACGGCTCAAACCACGTCCCCCGTCAGAGGAAATCAGTCATGGAGGGGGGCTGGGGGGGCATGAGGGGTGCCGAAAGTGCCAGCAGTCATATGCTCTGTGATTAAGAGAAAATATAGGGATATTTTTGCCCCCTTGCGGTGGGGGGGTGGGGGGGGGGTTGAGGGCATTCTGTGGCGATCGTTCAATTAATTTAGATGGGCTCAGGGTACAGGGGGTGTCCCCACACTCCTTTTTTTGGAGATTATGCATGTTTGACTCCTTGAACTCATCTGACTTGTGAACAGTAGGATTAAACCATTAGGAAGAACCATAAAGGCGTCCCCTTAACAATGTGGCAGAGAAGATAGAAATGTCACCCAGCTGTGACACCCCCACTACACCGCCGATCCCTAATCTGGCTAGCTGTAACCTGTTATCCTGTTGGATGTTACCATCTGCTTACGCTACTCTAAGTCTCCGACATTTCGAACAGACATTTGCAGTGGGGGGTCAGTGTAAATATTTGCTTGGCCTGTGAGTATCTGTATATTATCATGCGTGTGATGTCTGTGGCCAGTCCTTCTGCATGGGGAGGCAAACAGGTAGCACCCCCCCCCCCCAATATTTGCATTCTTGCCTTCTCCACTCTCTCTCTCTGCATCTCTAGCTGAGATTCCTATTCCCATGGTGATGCTGATAAGGGTCGTTCTGCGGCCTGACAACATTGGTGCTTCTCACCTTGGTCCCATAGCCAGGAATGTGCTGTCGGTGTAATCAGACGTCAGAGGTTGTCCCGGGCCGATCGGTGAAGTTCCGCTCGGCCTTCCGGTAGCTGCGGTCGCCGTTTTCCCACTCTGTTGCTCATCGCTGGAGCTGAGAAGCTGCCATGAAATTTATCTCAAAAACCCAGGGAGACTAAACACTTGGAAATTAATATTCTGATGAGGCTGGGAAAGATTATCTCTTTTCAGCCTGTGCTGGATATAGCTGTTAATTAAGATACGTTTTATTTTGCATTTCATGCTAATTGTTCACTGTTGCTCTCTCGCACACCTGCTTCACCGCAAAAAAAAAAAAAGACACAAAAGAATCAGGTGCATGGAAATTATTTTATTTCACGCCAGCCAGAATTGGCCTGCCCCCAAAGTCTAGTGCCGTGTATACGTTCAGCATTTATTGGAGAGAAATAGCTGAGCGGGCTTTGATCCTTCCCTCCCCCTGCTGTTGAGCTGCTTACCTTAAACACACATGTCAGACTGTCAAATCAAACGAAGTGTGTCGGCCACAAATACCCAATCCTGCTATCCGGACGTCTGCTACACCGGTGTTACGGCGGCCGCATTTCCGTGGCTGCTCTCTAACAGGTCCTTCAAGTGCTCTAAGTGGGGGGGGGTAGCTGCTCTGATGAATGAAAATGGCCTCCCAGCACAGAGGGTCTGCAGCCTCTGAATGGTCACCTTCACTGTAAAAAGCTGGGGGGGCGGCTTACGACCATGGCCACCATTTATTTATTGTGAGGTGTAAATTTATTATTTACTGGGCATCGGCAGGGCGCGGCTTGTCAGCGTTAAAGAACGTTGCGTTAAGCAAAAATTTTATCATCTGTCGTAAAATTCCAAGGTGAGTGTTTATTTTTTTTGGAGGGGGAAGGGGCTTAATTAGGGTTGCTTTATATGTTATATATATTTTCCGTAATGCAACCGGCTGCATCGCAGAGAGAACTTCTTCCACACGTTTCTCAGCCGTGCTTGGCTCCACCCCCATTTTCCCACCCAATCGCATCTGACTCGTTAAATCGTGCGTTGCCCGGCACTTCAGTGTGATGGCGGACCCTCCAGCCGTCGCATGAACCCGAAGGCGCGGATGGCCGCGGCCCTCTCTGCATTTCTTTCTGCGCCGCGTGCCGTTCTGCTGAAACGGGGGGCCGGCGGCTAGGGCTCTTGGTGCCCGGGCATCTGTGAAGCTCTGCCTCTGCCAATTAGTCAGCATTCTTATACTGGCAGGAGCCTTTCTGGCCGCTGGTTAAAGCTTGTTATCTTCTAATCCATGCTTATACCCTGGCTAGTTTGAATTACAGCATTACATGTTTCAGTTAGCGATGTGGCAGGGAGTCAGAATCAGCATGGGGGTTGGGGGGGATGCCGTGCTGTGCCACAGCCCTTGTTTTCCCATTGGAAGACCCCACTGTTCCCTCTCTCGTCTTCCTGGTGGGAGGCCCCTGGTGCCAATTTGTGGGATCATCCAGTGCGCTTGGTTTAAGCTGGCGGCCTGTGCCGGAATTTAGCATGGCGCTCCCTCTCGTTCTGCTCAAAACTAAGCCAGTCGTGCAGACATGCAATCTATGGGATAAAGAATGAATAGGTGTGGGGGGGGGGAGTATGGTGAATTTCCCCCATTTGCTGCCCCTTTGCCCCTCCCCATGGGGGATTTATGAGGAAGCAGAAGAAGTGTGTCACTGGACAGACTCCAGACCATGGTGAGATAAGCTGCCCTGCATGACCCTGGGTGTCACTCGCCTGGCAGGCCCTGCCTCTGTGGGGGGGGGGGGGCTGGCTTTGGCCATGACTGGACTTCTACCCCCTGACAGTCAGACCCACCCCAGCTAAGGCCTGGAGATCAAATTGCAGTTGACTGTTTTTCCAGCAGGTGCATGCATGTGTGTGTACGTGTGTGAGTGGGGATTAGGGTTATATTACATTGTGAGGACCAAATGTCCCCCACAATGTTAATAAAAACCTGTAATTCTGATGTTGTGGGGACCATTTTGCAGGTCCCCTCAAAGATCTGTGTGTGCAATCAAAAAACGAATAAAGTCTTGTATTTTGGTTGGTTACTTATGGTCAAGGTTAGGGCTGGGTGGGGGTTGTCATGATAGGATAGAAGTTTTCCCCATAGTAATAAATGAAGAGTCCCTACAAAGATATAATTACAAACCTGTGTGTGTGTGTGAGAGAGAGAGAGAGAGAGAGAGAGTTTGTATAGATCACATTTGGGGACCAAAATATCCCCAAATTGTGGTATAACCTGAAACTTCCTTACTTTTGGGGACATTTTTGAGGTCCTCGTTTGGATATCCTCAATTTAGAAAAATCTGTGAATGTAATCAAAAAATGCCAAAAGTCGTAAACATGGTCTACTTTTCCCCGGGCCTCTTTATCTTGGTTCCACTTGCTGCTTTGCCCCTCAGCAAACATGTCCCAAGTGGTGATGTATTATGAAGCCTTAACCCACCCACTAAATCCCTGTTAACTGCTAACACACCCCCATATCTGTGTTCCTGACCCCCTCCCCCCTTTCCGCTGTGCTGTGATGTCATTAACAGATTACGTACGCGTAATCGGCCCTGTGCGGGACGCCCTTACCCGTTACTCCTGGCAGAATGGAGTCCAGGTCGGGGTGAAAGCAGCACCAGAGAATAGGATCAGGCTTAAGCCGGCGGCCAGATTAGCCTGACGAAGCCCCTGGCTGCGGGGTCATGAACAACCCCGGAGTGGCCAGTCTGCCCGGGTTGCACTCTGTCGCTCGCGAATCCCCATTTTTCTGATCAAGATTCTTATGTGTGTCTGCATGGGGCAGGGAGAGGGGGGTGCCATCTATGGGAAATCCTTTTCATAGCCTTTGGTGTGAAATAAAACACTGTGGCTAGGCTGTAATGCAGTAAGTAACATGCATTGCCCCCCTGTTATTGCCCCCCCTTCAGGTATCCATCTCCATGTCCTGCATGTGCTAGGGGGCTGTGGAGCTAGTGGCTGGGGTGAACTGGTTCCTTCCGGAGCCATGCTTCAAACCCTCAGTCCCCCCCCCGAGGAAGAAAATCTGCCTTCCCCCCCCCCCCCCAA
>JABFEB020000020.1:3957356-3993729 GCA_019775895.2 Stomatorhinus ivindoensis | reverse complement strand
CCCCGGACTTCTTCCGGGACCTTGCTCGATGCACCGTGACGGTACGAATAAGCAAATTGTGCCCCTCCCCCCAGATTAAGGGAAGCCTTTATGGATTCATAAATGTGCTACTGTGACTGTTAAACATGAACCAGTGAGAATGGATTTATGGTCCCTTGGGGTAGTGTGGTGCAGTCTTTTTTTGGGGGGGGGGGGTGTTCAGTCCTCCCCCCAGAACCCCCTAGCTGAACTGGAGCCCCTCAGCCTGCTTATTATGGCCGCCCACCTCGGTTCCGGCCACTGGGCTTATGTTCCCACCTCTCTGCACTGGGGTCTCACCCGGGGAATCGTCCGTGTGTCACCGAGGACGCCGGTCTGCCTGTGCCATTTCCTTTCGTTTATAAACCGACCTAATAATTGCGAAGGGAACAGGTGATGTGCCAGCAATGCGTGCAGAACAACCTAATGAATGCGCTTCACATGTGGACGATAAAATATTCATAAGTCCTTCCAAGCTTTCTTTTCCAGTTTTTGCATCATTAAAGATGCATCCTAGCATATGGAAAGCTTTTTTTTTTTGTTTTATTTTTCCAGCCTTGATTATCGACATGTTTTTGTTTGTTTAAATATTCATGCGGCTTTTATTTAATTCTTTCACATCTTACATATAAAGGGAAGCAAATGTGCATGCAAACAGGAATAATCTTCACTCTGGTTTAAAGTTAAATGCGGAGATTTCCCATTCTGATAGAGAGCGGTCCGATAGCAGCTCGGTCGTTGGCTCGGGTCGCTCCATGTCAACAGCACGTTTCAAACACGGATGTTTTATTAAGCACCGCTCAGATTCCTCTTTTTCTCTTCGGCCTTTTTCGAACCCTCTGATATTAATGACTCAATGCCATATTTGGTATTTAGGTTGGCATTATCCTGTGCCTGGTTCAGGCTGCCCAGGCTTAAAATACACTGAGTCAAACATAGAGGGTTGTACACGCAAAGGCTGTGAAAAAATATTTAACCATCATTTAAGTTCAAGATTCGCACTGGTCTTAGATGGACTGAGATGCTTTGTTGATGAGTTCCTCACAATAATATCCTTGTTCTTACTCTTACGGTGCCCACTCACTAAGCTCTGCTTTAGAAGGGGCAAGCGTTGCCTTCCTGCATTTTACTACGCTTCTGTGGCCAGTACAAGATGAGACAGGAGAGAGTCGTGGCCTTTGAGAAATGGGTGAGACCTCTGAAAACCCCTCTGTGTTGCATTAAACCTGCGTGGAGGCAGGGTAGAGATATGGACGTCCGACTGGAAACGAGTAATGGATCCTGTCGCTCTCTCTTCTTCCTTGCTGTGGTGTTTCCAGGTAAAAAAGAAGTCAACGGCTCAGCAGATAAACCACAGCAATATTATTGTTGGCCAACAGGAGGCGCCAGCACAACCGAGGCACGTGTCTACAGGGAATCCCGGGGAAGGAACAGCAACGAGCCCCACATCAAGCGACCCATGAACGCCTTCATGGTCTGGGCGAAGGACGAGAGGAGGAAGATCCTGCAGGCCTTTCCGGACATGCACAACTCCAACATCAGCAAAATCCTAGGTGAGGTGGCTTCCCCCATGTCTCTGTCTCCATGCCCAAGCATTTGGGGACAGTTTTTAACCAAAAGGGCTGTATATCTCTACTGCTCTGTGGTGCCCCTAGTGGCAAGATGTGGTGGTTCCCCCTGTTTACACATAAGTAGGCTTTTGAAAACTCTAAACATGAAAACACTGAAAATGACATGTGACTTGTCTTAATTAATTTCTATCTAGTTAAATAACAGTGTTAGTAAGTTAGTAAGAAGCTTCTGCACCTCAGGACTGACAGGACCCTGTTCCTGCCTTGCAAAGTCCTACAGTTAACAAGTAAATAAAATATTTATAAATAATTCAATATTTTCTCTATATATACATATGGATGACAGCAGGTTGAGTTTGGTGGTAGTTATTCTGAAATAAATAATATCCTATCACTGCTTTGTTATACCACTGTTTAGTTAAGGTTACTGCTAAATTGAAATAGCATCAATGCCAACCATAAAGCACAAAGATATTTTAAAGCTCATCTACTGAAATACTCTTTTTTCCATGTGCCCTGTGCTGCTTGGGAGGGCATCCAGACTCATTCTGCCATAGATAACAGGAGTTTTACTATTGTATCATTTGTACAGTGTATTTGTTATAATCTAATGATTTTTGTTCATGCTATTGATGGCAGTTGTGCATAATATGTCTGACAGGGCTGTTTAAAAAATGAATTTACACCTGTTTGAAAATATTGCCTCACAAAAAAAGGAAACTAATTTAATATTTAGAATTTTTTTTTTCAAAATTCTGTTTCTATTTATTCTTTATTTTGTTAACATTTTTAATTGACTTCAAAAAGTTAAAAAATATTTTGATGCTATTCACATTTCTCCAGGTAACCAAGGTATGTCTCATTATAATAAATATGCAGTAAATAAATAAAATGTGCATAATCTGACCGCAAAACTCATTCCATATACCCAAAATAAATATACATATGAATGCAGAATGGTATTGCAAGTCCATTAATTGCCCCTGCAGTTTGGTCTTGCGATACCTGTGTGAGAGTCTTTTTCAGCTGTGCATAAACACTTAGCTGTTTGCCTGCTGGCACACGTGATAAATGTTTTGTGTTTAAAAGCCTTGTGTTAATAACAACAAGGAACAGTAGTCCATTCATAAAACACTGAAACGCTGTGGAAGTTAATGGAAGCGGCTGGGCGGTAGAATTAAAGTGGTGCTCTGTATGGCGACACAAGCCCAAATTGTGTGTAGGTGAAATAAAGGCTTGACAGAAATGGACTTAAGTTGAGCAGCGACGCCCCTAACTATATTTGTCAGATAAAGAAGCTCCTGTTTGCTGGCTTGGTTGTTCATCAAGACCCACAGAGGATATGGATGCTTTTTTTTTATTCCAGCTGATAGTAATTGCGTTAATTGAAAAGAAATACATTCAGGAAGCCTCGTGTTAATTAATTCTGGTGTTGTTTTCATCTTTTGTAAACTCAATCGCTTATCTGCCTATTGTTGAATGGATTCGTTTGAAGTGTCGTAGCGCTAAACGTACGCCGAGTAGGTGGCAGCGCGTTAAAGCTGTAGGCCTCGCTGTCTTGCTGTCCGGCAAGTCCTGAAGGATTTACTACCTGCCGACGGGGACATTATTCGTTATGAAAAATGATACGTCTAAATGGGTCTCTTCCCCTGGTGCTGAGAGGCAATATATCACAGTACTAAAAGTCTCGTCACGTACGTTACAGTAAGATGGTCAAAATATTTACAGGCTTGTATTTTCTGGTAATGCGCCGGAAAAGCCAACCTGCGGCGAGGTTGAGTGTGGTGGATGTGTACCGTGTCAGTGGAATAACACAGCTGGGTTTGTGCAATGTTACAAAAAATGTCGGAGTTTGGATAAACATGGTAAACAACAGAGGAGGCCGGGATTCCTCTGTACATCCTGAGTGCACTGAGCCGATTTGTAATTGGCTGGCCTGACCCACAGATGTGTGGGATTCCAGGGGCTGATTCCCTGCTGGCTCCTTTGTCGCGACGCTCGGTGGTCGGCAGCATCCGTTCACACAGACGAACAAGTTAAGGGTGTCGCTCGGGACCTAGCTGTTCAATTCCTGCCGAACAGCATGTAATGAATTGCAAATTTTGACTGCTTATTGTAGCTTGAAATAGGTTTTGATGTTCGACAGCAGTTTGCGAAGTGTGACACCCACGTCGGTAGTTTAATCAAGACAGTGTTTTATTTCAGTCACGCTCTTAATTAATATCGTGAAGTTGACGGGGAATACAAGGCTTCCAGTAAAAATATTGCACATGGGTGCAGAGAAGATGAATTCCCAAAATCCTTCGGTGGTATTTGTTTGCTCGTTCTTTACTTCGGCTTTCCCTCTCCCGTCTGAAGAGAGACTCTGATGCTCCTCTGTGTCTCCAGGTTCCCGCTGGAAGTCCATGAGCAACCAGGAGAAGCAGCCGTACTACGAGGAGCAGGCGCGGCTCAGCAAGATCCACCTGGAGAAGTACCCCAACTACAAGTACAAACCGCGGCCCAAGCGTACCTGCATCATCGACGGCAAGAAGCTGCGCATCGGCGAGTACAAGCAGATGATGCGCTCGCGGAGGCAGGAGATGAGGCAGTTCTTCACTGTGGGGTACGTGCACAGTGAAGAACGGCAGCATGATAGCGCAGCTAGCCGCCAAACCCCTCCCCCCCCCCACACCCTCCGTCCCATGATCCCATTCGGGGACAGTCATGCCGTAACAAGGCATTTCAGGTGTGTAGCGTCTCGCAGCCTGGACCACAAGCCCAAATTTGTGTCCGGCTGCTGTAAAGCTCCATTTTCCATTATTATCATTAAACAATCCCAGACTTTTTCGGAAAAAAAAAAAGTGACCACATTTTTTTATTCGATTTATATTTATGGTCCCGGACAAATTTTTGCCTTCGATTTTCATGCCGTGGTTTCACGTTAGCGGCCGCGCTGTTCAGCGTCTGGCTGTGCACAGGACATGAGATGCGAGTGAGATGTGGACAAAGCCTCTCGCAGCCAATGACTTCGGAGGGCCTGATTTCATTAATACCACAACTCACTAAGTCAGATTTCACACGCGAGCTTTTCCGCGTGATTCCAACAGCGTGCCCGCTAAACAATAATGGCGTCACTATCCTCCTTTTTGTTCCAGAAACCTCTGTAGTCCCCCCCCCCCCCATTACACCTGAAGGAGCGGTGCTGGAAAATGACTGACTTTTAGAACATATAAATCAGACACACAACAACAAATTTGCAGCTTTGAAATCAAGTGAAATTTAATGACTGTCTTGAAGTAGAAAAATAGTAGGCTTCATCCAGACATTATTACAGGATATAAACCCTAAACACTGACCTTAAGAAAGTGCCGTGGTACCATTCTAACCCGTAATTTATGGTGTGCGGTCTGCAGGAAGCACTCCCGCTTTGGGTAGTCGCGTCCGAGCACATTTTCCCTTTGTTTCAGTAACACAGCAAAAAAAGAAAAGGCTTAGACTCACAAAATGTGCTGTCAGAAATTTTCTTGAGTCATTTGCCGTGTATAATATTTAATGGCTAATTAAATAGAGGAATGCATGTATATTTGTCTGTGTATATGTTTAAACAGAGAGAATTGTGTGACATTTAAATGTAAATACATGTACATTCCTTGAATTTTTGAAGAAGGTAATTATTTCACTTTGTGCTAGCTGTTGACCCAGTTAAAAGGCTTTCATCACGGCAGATGTTTGGACTCGTCTTACCGTAAATCGGTGGACCTGCTTACCGGCTCAGCCGCCTAAAAATGAGTCCAGTTGCTGCTTCCTGGCTCTAACCCGTCTCTGTCTTTCTTGGTCTCCAGGCAACAGCCCCAGATCCCCATCAGCACCAGCGCCGGTGTGGTGTACCCTGGCGCCATAACCATGGCCACCACCACGCCCTCCCCGCAGATGACGTCGGACTGCTCCAGCGCTTCGGCCAGCCCCGAGCCGGCCATCCCCGTCATCCAGAGCACCTACGGCATGAAGGTAGAGCCCAGCACCATGCTGCCTGGCGAGGCGATCAATGGCGACGACGACATGGACATGTACGAGGACTTCGAGGACGAACCCAAATCGGACTACAGCAGTGACAATGAGACACAGGAGCCGGTCAGCGCTAACTGAGCCCAGCCCGGCGGGCATCTGACAGACTGGTACCAGAAAAATCCCGAGAGACAGGGGAAAAAAAACAAAGGAGAAATAGCTAGAATGAAAGAAAAGAAACTCATTTCTTAATGTATATCTCTTGGAGCCTGCATGCAGGTGTGGCTTCCATGGATTCAACAGCTATTTGTCTTCAGTGTTTTAAAATGTGTGAAGTAGTTTGATTGTTTTCATTTTACTTTTGTTTCACAGTTTTTATTTTGGTCACGGACGTTTTACACAGCTAGGTCATTGCCTACGAGACTTCGGATGTCAGGACTTGAAATTTAACATTTAATACGAATACATAGCTCTCACAGTCTTAATTTGCTCTTACAAATACATACCCATATATATATTTTTTTCCTTTTGAATGCTTTTAATAGCTTACATTACTGTTTGTGATGGGGGTATATATTCTCACTCAGGTATGCTGTGCCAGCCAACAGCTCGTGAATGTGTTTTTAATCTGAAAATGAGAAACGGAAATAGGTGCGATACAATTTCTAGCGGGAGACGTAGAGCAGGGCCACAGGTGTGCTGAGGGCCACAGAGAGAAAGGCTCCCTCACCTTTATCATTCTTCATCGCTTGATTCTTTTAGTACAGTTTTGACTCTACATGTGCCAAACCTCTACTCGACCCTTCTTCACGCGCATCTTAAATCCACAAGTCTTAAGGGAGACCCCCGACTGAGTCACCGACAATCCTTCTGCATTGTAATTGGTAACCACCCCCCCCCCCCACCCCTGAACCGCCATTCAGGGCTGGGCCTGTAGCCACGGCGACTCTAGTGGGGTCCGGTATAGTGATCGCCGACCCCCACTGGCAGTCATGGCTTCAGAGACCAGCTTACCCAGTCAGTCCTTAATCAGAGTGATTGTAATCAGGCCAAAATGCCGAAAGGGCCAGAGGCCTGCACTCTGTGGGATTGAAAAGGCAGTAAGATGCAGCTTTGCTTGTGTTACAGTCGCAAATTGCTCTTGTACATTATGTACAGTACATTCTGTTAAACACTTCAGCCCCTAGAGGAACATGAAGTTTAAACTCCTTGATCTTAAAGTCTTTTTCTGACACTTAAGTCTTTTTTTTCCTGCATTGTAAATCTTAATCTACACACAGAGTCTTAAGTCTGAAGCCCAAGTCTTACCCGTCTGCAGAAGGGACAGCTCCGCCCCCATGCCGGGCAGAAGAGCCACCCCGCAGACACGTACTAAGGGCGCTATATCCCGTTGCATTCTGCGTGCGGATAATTTCTCTCCAGACACCTGAAGAATTCCTTGATCCAATTGGATCGATTGGTTGCCTAGTTACGGTAATCGATTGCAGTTAATTGTTTCTAAGGATGTTAAGGACAGATTGGTAAAATCCGCACCTCTGGCTCAAAGTCTTAGAGGAGCAGGTGACCCCATGACCCACCCTGAGGTCAGGAGGATCTTCATGCGCTTCAGCAGCTCACAGGTGGTTGCCCTGAAAAAGGACAGCCGTGGGACAGCCAGCTGTCAACAGAGCCAAGTTGGCTCCCATCCCATCAAACCCCCCCTCCCCCCATAGCCTGCCCTGGCCCACCCTGTATTTCAGTGAGGTCGATACCCCACCCGGCCGGCCCATCCGCACGGTGCTCCTCGTGACCCCCCCCATCCCACCCTGCCCCAAAGGGAGGCATTTGGCTCTGAGTGGCATGGAGTGTCAGCAAGAGGGAGGGGTGCCATCGATTGTGCTCTTCATGCTGCCGTTGGCAAGCAGATGGAACATGTACGTCAAGCTGTGTGGGGATTATGAAAACGACTTGATGAGTCGGTATCGCCTCAAATACTGCATTATTAATGTATGAGTCCTGTTATTCTCTCTACGCCCTTGAACCCTCCTGCTTCATCGCAAATACGAGCCGTAAAGAACATTTACATTCACAGTCATTATTATTTACTCGTCTCAGCTCGTGCTGACGGTCACCGGATTCCTACATTTACAGATACTTGTCTAGATCCTTTATTTTCCCCTTTTCTCACTGCTCCCAGAGTTTGGGATTAAACATTTTGCATCAAATCTATGATGACCCTTGTTTGCAGGCAAGATATTTATTAAGCTTTTGAAGTTTTTGTAGTAGATTCCTTTTTTGTTATATTTTTTGTCTTTTTTTTAAGATTAAGACGCTAAGTCTGGTTTTCTAAACAGGCTGAATTCCGTATCCCCTGCAGGCCGACACATCGTGGCATGTTCAGCTTTTATCCTCAATTTCCTGATGTGTACATGATCTGTAGGGTTTGTTTTTCATGACCACGCCAAAACAATGTTATGCAGGCTGGTGGTGAACAAAGGACTGTTCTTGGGACTGAAACTTGATTGCGCTTATATTAAAAAAGAAAAGGGGGAGCAGATTTAAAACTCACAAAAAACATTGTTTCTTAAGTGTTATAAGCACTGGATTTAAATGGTATTTTTTTTAATCAATTCTGACTAATGTGAAGCTGTTGTACGAAAAAAAGAAACGCTACACAAACTAAAGGACACCAGTTTGGACTCGTGTGGGCACGTCTCACAGCTGCCAGATTTGAGTCGTATTTCTGTCTGGTTTTTTCATTTATTTATGCAAAAAAAAACACGTGTACTGAACGGACACTTTGTTTTAGCTCCAGTTCTGCCTAAGGAAGAATGTTTGGTGGACTTGGCCTGAAGCTCCTGTACTGGCTGGTCAGTTGACATATGCCAGACCCCTGAAGCTGGTACTATTGGTCACATGTTTGTGTTGTATATTGTATTTGAATCTATATAGTGCATATAGATGTTTTATTGTATTTATTAGCCAGTGTCGGCTCTAAAAATGTCAGTACAACATAATAAAAGGACAATCAGAAAATAAACGAATAAAAGCATTGAGATTTAACTCTGGTTTTGGAGCTCAAAACAAAGTTTCTTGTATTTTTTTTCTTACATTCACCATCTCATTATAGAATTGAAATTGTAAATATAACATAGGAAAAATAGAAATCTATTTTTGTTCATGAATACTTAGTGAAGTATGCATTGTGTATTTGACTGTTAATTTTTCTTTTTGGTTTTTGTTACATCGGTGTAGGTCGGTCCATGTTATATAAAAAAAGTAAACCTGACAAGTCACTGTACCTCATGATGCTGAATTTGCAACCAAGATGAAAGAGAGCAGTATGGTACTTGCTCTTCCGATGGCCAGGCACCTTGCTTGTTTGTGTTTCAAATGTGTTTCCTAGTTGAACCCGCCCTCCCCAATGTAAAAGCTTTGGATGCTGTTCTCAAAACACACAGACGTGATACCAGACTGTCACATGACCTGGTTTGATACAACACCAATCAGGCAAATTGCCATTTTTTAAACAAGGATGGTGTTTAAAGATCTTAACATTGGCTGCTGTACCAGATACGCATTTTGCCCATTGTTGTTAATTAAAGCCTGTGTTTGCAATTTAAAAAAATGTGGTCAGTTATGTTTCAAGTAGCAATTTTAAGGTCCTCAGCAATCCTTCAAATATGTGCCAAATTTGGACAGAGAGAGATTGACGCGCATTTCATCTGTGGCTGTTTAGTGGGAAAAAAAAGATTCAGCACCAGGTATTTTCTCGATACACATCTACTCAATGACAAGTGAAGTTTTTGGTAACCTTAGATTATAGGGGATGTGCAAATATTTATTAGTCTTTATACTGCGAGTCGCAGAGCCACAGGTGTGCATTTTCTGTATTTTTTTTTTTTTATTTTTTTTTAATGAAAACTGACGTATTTATAATTTTGCCCATCCCAGCTTGCGACAGCCTTTGTCCACTTCGCGTTCCAGTCCATCCATTGTTGTCGTTGCCATGTAAAAGCGAAATAGATGATATCACTGATGTAACTTACTGTATTTTTTTTTTCTTTGACGTTGGACCTTGTGATGTATATTATGATATTGTTCTACGTGTTAATTTAATCAGCACAATTCACTGACATGCTGGACTGACATGATAGCTGCTGTTCAGAAAGTGTACAATTCTCTGTCAGGGGCAACCCAAGGTGTTGTTGATGGTACTCCATTTTTTTTTCTTTTAAGTATTTTTTTATTTTATCTTATTGTCTTAAGCAACACTGTAGTTGTGGCTCGTCTGTTGCTAGGGCTGCTGTTACTCTAAAAACCCGTTAGCGAAACTCCTAAACACGACACAAGTTCTCTCAGCGGAAGATCTCTACGTCAGCAGGTACCGTGACCCACCACAGGTTTTGAGTGGGTGTTACTAGAAATGATAGTGTCTGTTGCTGCTTTGAAAAAAAATGTTTTAAGTCTGAAAATGTAAATACTTTATCAGAATATCTTGTACAGTCCAGTGTAAAGTTTTTAATTGAACTTAAAAAGGTTACCATCAAGCTGTGTTCGCACTCGTCTTTATACAGTACAAAAGACACCTATTTGCTAAGGGTATTGTTGTTTTTAAAAAGATAAAAGATACTAAAAATGTTTTTTTTTTTTTTGCTTGGCTTTAAAATATAAACCAGCGAGTCATTGGTTTCCATGTGCAGTATTGACTTTTAAGGTAAAATAACTTCGGTGGTACTTACGGAGAGCCTTCTCCATTCTTTCGTTAGTATTAACACAGAACAGGATGACGCACCAGGCCAAGTGACGCTTTCTGGTGCACGTATGGCACCCTTGTCACATGTCCTGGTCACATGACTTTTTTTCTCCCTCACAGAATGCATACCATGTCTGGCATATTGTAATGTAACACCATTATTCTATATACTTAATCAGTTGATGTAATATGTCAGGGGTTGAGAACCCCTTTTGGGTTGTGTGGGTTGGGTTGGGGGGGCAGTAGGGGTGGGAAGGGGTGTGTGACTGCCTGTTTAAGCTCATTTACCTCAAGAGTGTCCTCTTTTCCTAAAAAAATGAACCATACAAGAAAAAAAAACATCTCACCGTCACTCCATCTTTTGTACTGCTGTTGACACTTACAAAATTAAAGAGAAATTTTGTTTTAAGGCCTTGCCTTGTTTTCTTGTGCTGTCCTCATGATAATTATTGGCACTGGCAATAAAATATGATTTAAGCTTCAATCTTAATCTAAAGACCATGTAAAACCTAGCAGTATTTGCATGTCACATTCAACGATAATTAAAGAGAAGCTCAAAATGTCAGAAATGAGAGTACATATATATAAAATACCTTCTCTGCTATACTAAAAATACTATTTAAATATTATCAAAATATGCTGGTGAAACGTGGTACTATTTCTACCACCTAGATTTTTCCAGAACACATCTGAAGGCTTGAAATATCAAAAAGATTTTTTTATCAACAAAAAAAGTTTTTAAAATAACGGTAATGCTGTGTTTAGAAGAATTAAATAGTATTTTAATATTTATACCATGAAAATGTTTCATTTCAACTTCTAATGCAGTTTCTTAAAGGGCCTCTTCACTTTGTAAATGTATAAATGATTGTTTGTTTTTTCAAACAACAGGCATATTAAAGCAGAAAGATTATGCTTTGATTTGGTAAGAGTAGCTAATTTAGTTTTTTTAATGTTGTTTTTTAAATGTGTGCTTTTTTCTGCAGGCTTGTGAATCAGACAGCCATCCGAATGTGTCAATACTCAAGAAACAGCAATTTGTATAGTATTTGAGTAGGCTAATAAGTTAATCCACCTGAATATGTTGCATTGTGCAGAAACCCATTTATGTAAATTAGTTACATATAAAAAAAAAAGTTCATTGTGTAAATATGTACAGAACAATAAAATGCTATTGTTTTGAAAGCTATATCTATGCAGGTACGGTCTTATTTATACAATACCCCAGCAACAAAATCACAGTAGTAACCAGTAATACTCAAAACTATTAACTATGGCAAAGATGAAATACCATAAGAAAACAAATGCAACAATTACTTTAGCTTTCTGAAGACTGACCAATAGGTCTATTTTCAGAGGAAGGGAAACTTGAAATTGGATCCAAATTAAATTCTTTTGTATTGACTGCTTTCCCGTATTTTACGAGTCATTAAACAAAGCGGACTGAGATTAGTCGAGGTGATGCGTTGCACACGGCCTGTTATTACTTCCGCCAGAACAACGCTTTCGACCAAAGCCACATTTTCCCCGAAAGTGGAAACCTGGCTGCCAAAAGAGAATAACACAGTATAGTGACTGTATCGTGCGGCACATCTAACCATGGCAGGGAGGACTTACAGCGCGCTTCTGTTTCAATCAGCATAGTCAGAATGGGAGGTAAAAAAATAAAATAAAATAAGAATCTTCCAGAGCCCACGGAACTCGCCAGCTGTGCTGAAGCCCAATGGGTGTAATTTGTTCAGTTTGAAGAGTACTGTTAAAAATGTACTTGAAAGTACTGTAAAGGATCAAGACACTATGATCTGGTTTTCAGACTGCTGAGGCGTTCATTTTGGTGCATTGTTACCCTTTTGTGAATGCAAGACATTTAATTTTCATGGGCCTTTATTGTCAGTTTTATTGATTTCTGTCTGCATACAGACCATTCCTTTATGTTTTATGTAAGAGACAGACATTAACATGATAACAGTGTCTGTTACCTAACAAGATCATATAATTATTCCTCTTGTGTTTGCTTCTGGTAAATTTCACAGAGGGGAATTCACTCGCTGAACAATCCCCAGCCTAGCAGAGGGGGAATTACTTTCATGAAGTACTCATTTGTCTGTTGGTATCACTTTTTTTTATGACTCTCTTTACTCCTTAAGTGTGTTTTTGTAATGTCATTAAGACCTTCAGTTTGCACATTACCTTTCATCTTTTCCCTTCGCTCCCCGCGGGTCCAGTCTGCCCAGTTTGACCCAGTGCACCGGGGGAGCTGAAATCCTCCAACTCACCCCACCCTCCTGCTTATCCTCGTTCTCCTCGTCCTTCGAACTCGTCTGGGCCGCACCATGAGGGATGTCTCGTTTGGCATTCGGGAAGAGATGGCGCTGGTTCTGTGAAGGGGGGGGGGGAGAAGAGGCTCCGTAACCTACAGCAGGTATGTACTCAGAGGCCAACGCCCAGTGCGCCCCCCCCCCCTACCCCACCCCACCCCCCAAGGCCAGCACGGCTGCCAGGGCTCACAGAAGCGCGCGGCAGAAACCAAACGCCCCAAACTGTATGCGTTTACCCATCCCTGAAGTTCCTGCCATCTGTGAGTGCCGCCAGCCAGCACGTGCTGCCCCCCCATGGCCCTCCCAGAGGATTTAGCTTCCCCTGGGAGTCGCCGTTTAAACAGCAGTGCACGGGAACCAAGCAGAATCGCTTTATTGTTTTTGTCACGTTTTGGGTTTTGACGTTTAATCGGGGCTCCGGTGCGGCTGTGTAGCACTGACTGCCAGACCTTTTGGAATCAGATAACATCCAGAGACACCCTGTTATGCCCCCAACTCCACCCCATAAAAAACAACAGTTTTACACACAAAAGCAGATCTGTTGCTGTTGACAACTTGCATTGTGTCAGACACTGAATATCTGAAATAACTGGGGGGGTTAATTACTCCACCCCCCCCAAAAAATGTCATTGCAATGATGGACAGCCTGATGCCGGGAAAATTGCTAAGTAAGGGGAGATTTTCCTTGACTTCTAACTTCTGTTTACTGCATACATTAAAAAAAACCTTGCTGGAAAAGCTGGAAAGAGACTCCTTAAAACATTTTGGAAAGCTTTTTAAATGTGCCTTTTGTTTTTTTCATCAATCATTTCTTCCTCTTTCCAGAATGTGTAGTAAGCTCCTATTCCCCAGAGCATGCAGAAAAAAAGCCCACATTTTAACTGCTCTGCGCATAATGGATGCTTGTGTTACCTCTGCCCAGCCGAAGCACCCGGCGCTAGATGGAAAATTAGACATGTGCTGCAGATCCATAAATCTCACTGCAATTCAGAAAGCTACCATCCTGCGCAGGCTGAGGAAACTGAAGCACTCCTGCGTCCGTGGGCAGCGTGAGCGTCTGCACGTGGCCGCCTGAAATCATACTTGTTTCGTTGCCATTATAATCTCATAAAAAAGTTATAATAATTTACATTTCCCTCTACAACTCTCTGCCCCCCCCCCCCATTTTCTTTTTTTTTTTTTTTTTGTTATACAGTAACAAATTTCCCGCAGCGTCCAGATGGAATCAGAGAAGAGTATTCACTGAAGGGGGAGGGGGCATGTCGCTGTCTTTAAGTGGCCTGTTTGGATGAACTGTCGCAGTGTTAGTACAAAGATGGAGGTGTTTGGGCTGAGGATGATAATTAATTCTCTGCGGCCGCGTACCGCCGGCGAGGGCTGCTGTCTCCCGGCCCTTGATGACTAAACCTTGGAGCGAGTTGTGCGGAACAATATTTTACTGTTCTGGAGCCACGGCCGGGGCACGCCAGCTGTTGCCAGGGTTTCATGAATCAGCCTGAGAGCCACGTCGTGCCGCGCCTAGCTGCTGTTTATCTGATTTTCCCATTAGGCTCGACGCGCTGCGTTATCGTGCGGCGCTTGGCCCGGGGACCTCGGCAACATGCCTTACGTCAACGAGGACCCGCTAACAGCCCCCTGCGCATCTGCGAGCATTTATTTGCGTCCTGCTGCACTGGAGATTAAGCGTTTGCCGAAACTCCGATGTTAAGTACGCACTTCTAGCTGCGTGGCCTTCCGGCAAAACTATACATGCGTTAAATGTCCCACTCTGAGTCTGGCACTTCCGTATTTCTCTCTTTTCCTCTTTCCTGGATTAGGAACTTTCAGTAGGACTCCAATTTTAGGCTTTCATGTTCTGCCACTAGCCTATAAAAATGTAGGGTTTCCTAAACTCCATATACGTATGTGTAAATTTTAGCCATTAGCATGATTGCTAAATGACAACAACCTTCAGATCATGTCAATAAAAAAGGCATATCTGTATACAGAGAAAGTTTAACTACCTAATAAACGAAGATTATGTGCCACACATCCATATTTGGCAGCTTCGAGAGGAATACGAGGCTAACCTGTCTCAAAACATTAATGTGAAGTCTTGGGTAGCTAGTGACTAGTGTTTACTGGACATACCTGTGTATATAAATCTGGCTCAGGCCCAGATCCATTTTTTAATCCGTTGAGGTGAAGGACTTAAGGAATCTTGCTACTTTCACAGATGGTTTAAAATAGATTAGTGTGGAATACTAGCTCCCAGAGATATGAGGGCCCACCAGGCTTCCTGTTCCTCTGCCAACGCTCTTCTCCGTGTTGCGGAAGTGCCTTCTAAAAGTCCTGCAAGGTTAAATTCAAACTTCATAATCCTGCAGCGGTGCCTGATTTACACGGCACTGCTTTGGCCATACATCTCCCTGTGTGTGGCAGTCACTGGCTTCCTCTGTCTGACACTCCCCTCTATTATTCCAGTGCTTTAAATTGGACTATCCTGTGACTGCGCTTTCAAACGCTTCCCTACTTTTGTACCCATTCGCCGGGGGCTGTGTTTGCTAAAACCTGACCTTGGCATTACTCCAGGTAAAGCCAAAAAAAAAATCTCCTTCAAAAGTGTCATCTGAAGGGTCGACCCAATCCTTTTTATTGATATTTTAGCGATTGTTCAGTATGTTTACAAACTGAAAAACCACCGTTGTGTTCAGAACCCCTGTTCTTAGGAAACCGAAATTCCCCCCACTTTAGTTTTACACCAGAACAATAGCAGCGAGAACAAAGGGTCCGGCTCAGCTTTGAAATGAATGCGGTGACCATTTGGCTCACAAAGCTGTCTTTAATTGTCTGTCCTTGCCCCTGCCTTCTTGATAATGATTCGGCACAGTGCATCTAGAAGCCAACTGGTTTGGAGAAAAGGCAAAGGAATAAAAGAACAATCGGATAGTCGACATGGAGCTCAGTGTAGGCCAAGGCCGCTGACAGAGCCATCCCAGACCCAGGGAACTCAGAGACAAGGTTTTGGAAAGTCTCAATGAGTCCAGCTTGGAGTTAATGTGGGAACACAATGGGGTTGGGCAAAAATGCTCACTGTGTCTTTGTCCGACTTGTCATTTGCCAGCTCGCATGCTTAGAAACCCCTCTGAATGTTATTTGTGTGGCCATATTTTTTGTCGGCCCTCACAGTCGTCCGCAAGCAGATCGTAACAATGGAGAGACGTCGCAAAGTGACACATCCTCTGGCGGGGGCCAAACCCTCCTGGATGTGTCCCTTCTGAAACTCCATCTCCAAGAAACTGGTGGGGCGCACAATGGGATGCAATTCATCAGCTCCTCAGTCGACAGCGAGCGGCATAACCTCCAAAGGGAGGGGGAAAGAAAATTTAAAAAGCCCTTGTAGATAAACATCCTTTGTCCTGCGCTTGTTTGAGGCGCGAGTTAGAAGCAAAGCATTCTGCTCTGGCTCCCACAGCACAATCGCACCAAGTCGTTACTTGGGGAAAAAAAATGCCTGGGCGGAAACCAGCGGGTAGATGCACAAAGGCAGTGACGAAAATAGGGGATTAATGGTCAAGGAACCATCTGAGGAGGTTCTTGCAGCTCACCACATGTCAGGACCCTCTCGGCTTTCAAGGCAGCCTATCAATAGAGGAGGGTTAGGGCCCACGGTCTTCATTAAGATCTGGAGAGGAATACTACCAGGACAATTCTTCCATTGTGGTGTAAACTGCACTGTCCTGGTATGAAGTGCTGGGACTTTATTTTTCACCGATTGTCTGCATTCATACAGGTCAAACAAATACCCCGATTCTCTCAGGAATCCGCCTCTCTCATTTGAATCTTTTACAATTATCAGGACACTACAGTGGATCTGCTTTCAAACACTTTGCTCCTTTTCTACAGTATCGCTGGGGGCTGTTTTTGGTATAAGAAAATGAGAGGGCTGAATTAACCTACTGAATAAAAATGAGTTTTTTATGGTGATCTGCAGCACTTTGTTGAATGTATATACATTTTTAACAGGAGATTAGAAAACATGGTGACATAACAGATATAGCTTGAGGTAGCTGTAAGTGGTGTAGAGCTATGTAATGGAGCCCAGAACAAAATCTGACTTAGATCATGAAAATATCTGGTTCCTGCTTTACTTTAGCTATCTTTGCCTCTGGGAAAAATTGGTTATTTAATGAATTGCTTCCCCTGCCTTGTGCCCCATGTTGTCAGGAATATGCACCAAGCTCCCTACAACTGGATAAGCACTTGGACATTAGATGGGTGGCTGTGAGTATGTTGATTACATAAGTTGTAAGAATTTAGCAAGAAAGGTGCCTGTTTACCTTGGTGTCTCTGCCTTGTGTTCTGGGATTGCTGACCGGCTCCAGGTCAATGTGACATGCAGCTGGATGCATGGTTGAGGCCTAAATAAAACCAGATAAAAATTCTGGCTCAGTTCATCTATGCACAGGCCACACATTCAGCTGCACCTTTATAAATGTCTAAATGTACAACGAAAAAAAAACCTCCTTAAATGGCGACTTGTGCTTTTCACAAATCTGAACATACTGGAGCGTCCAGCACATCCCAGGAAGTAGAAGGCACAAGGCTGCAGCAGACCCTGGACAGGGTGCCAGTTATTTTACATACCCTTTCGGATTATCAGCTGATTTAAATCAAGGTCAGTTGTACTCCTATCACTTTTTCTAAGAGAACCCACATAATTTGACACGCCTCATGGATCACACACTAAGACCATTTACAACTGAGGTGCCTGCAAGGCGATTCAGTGTTAGCAAGGGGCTGCAGCACTCACCGCGAAGGTTCACAAGCTGGAGTTCAGATGGCACGTAGCTGCTGTACGGTCCTGTGTTAAAGCTATCATGGTATAGTTCAGGAGTACACACACGCTATGTGTCAAATAAAAGCTTAATCAGATAACATTATAGGTTCTAGGCCTCTTTCATAACCCTGACCGGGAAATGCAGTACAGAGATATTTGAATGGATCAATGGATGGATGAAGTGCATTGGGAAACGCAAGGTTCGAGGTTGGGGAAGACCGCACTCGGGATGGGATGTATATTAACCCTTTTTCACTTTTTTATATGTATAGCACAATGATTCACACTTTTCTTTGAAGTTTTTTCCCATTAATTAGCTCTTGGTGGCCTGAAGCATGACCCCCCCCCCCCATCACAAGGTGAAGCCCTACCTTTCAAGCAGGGCTCTGATTGTGTCAGCTGACGCGGACTCAAAGACGCAAAGTTTGAGAAGTTGGTAATGAAAGTAGTGTATGAACTGGAAATGTTGCCCCCCTGCCCCCCCCCCCACCAAGTTCCCTGGAACCATCCTTGCCCCAGCAAGTAGGAATCTCCACGGCCACATGGTCCACAGAGCGTCCAGCTGGGGCGGGATGGCTGTGACGCCTTGGCTCCGCCACATTCCAAGGCCATGAATTTAACATGAAAACATGGCTTGAGAAAAACACAAGGGGGCTGCTGCCATTCTGGGCGAGGGGGGGGGTATCTCCTGGATGCTGCCACTTCATTGCAGCCTCCTTATTTACTTAGGAATATATTTATATAAATGCCATTGGGATTTCTTTGCTGTAAACACCAGTGATCTCCACAGAGTCACCGCCTTGGAACCTCGGGGGCTGAAAATATAAAATCTATGTGTGTGTGTGTGTGTATGTCTGTGTGTGTGTGTGTGTGTGTGGGTGGGTGTATGTGTAGATTATGTTTATATTATGTAATGAGGACCAAATGTTCTCCGCAATGTAATAAAAACCTGTTATTTTGATGTTGTGGGGACCATTTTCGCAGGTCCCCTTAAAGATGTGCGTGCGTGCGTGTGTGTGCATGTGTGTGTGCATGTGTTGGGCCTCAAAGAAACAAATGAGTTTGCCATTATAATAATGTACAAAAAGTGCAGCATTAAATGAATAAGTGCTGATATAAATAATAAAGTTATGTTGGTGTTGAATAATAGAGCAGCAGACTAATTAAAATACTGTTCTTAGTCCCACAGCCTTGACTAAAGGCATGCTGTTGTAGTGGGGGCTGCTTTGCGGTGTCTGCAAATGCAAGGCTGAGCATTTCAACAAGCAAATATTTTTAGTGTGTGATATATGTGTGTGTGTGTCTGTGTGTCTGTGCGCTCGCTTTTCCATTGTCTGTCTAAAATGCCTGCCTGGTTAATAATCATTAATATCCATTCAGAGTTTTCCCAGTGAGTTTTAAATGCCAAATAATGAAGTGTTTAGACATATGATGCTGGGAAGAAATCGTGACCACATTAACTTGTGCGGGTGTGGTTGTACTTCAATATATTACGGCTGTGACTTGGTCGTGTTAATTTTTGTCGATTTACCTGCTTGTTAACTTTTAATGTTTGAAAGTCACCTGTCTTATGAAAACACGGAATTTAAAAAAGCATCTTTATTCACTCAGAAGGGTTAAAAACACTGGATTACTATCAATTATAAGCCATGCATATCATTATGTATAGATGCTAATGTGTGATTTTAATGTAATGAAAAGAAGGCTAAACCAGCGGAAGGCTTTTCATAAACACTATGAAGGCGATGAACTGAGCTGAAACTAATTTGCATTGTGCTGCAGTTACAGAGAGCAGCTGCAGAACAGCGACATCAGTAACGTCCTGCACGTCTTCACCAGAAGTTGCTTCAAACCAATATCCCCGCACCAGCGTTCGACAGCCACCTCCATCTCTCCCTCGGATTCCCGTTAAGGAGATTGACACACTAATAAACCGGTGTTAATTAGACGGACTTTGATTTTTTTTCTTTCGGTTTGTTCTCTCTCTCCCAAGCATCCTAGTGGCTTATTAAATCGTTTGCTGCTCTTGGGTGATCTCGTTTTGAAACCGAGTCTGACCCTCCGGGCACAATTTATTTTTATTTTAAAAATTATTCTTACCAGAAAATTTTGCTTTGGTTCAAGAGAATTATAAATCATTATTACACAGGCAGACACTTCAAACATTTTGTAAAAAGCTTTATGCTCGATGAGGCATCAAAGGAAACGCTGAGTGTGATGACTGTAACGCTGGCACGTGTCCATTCATTAATAGCAAGCTGGGCATGCTAATTATTAGCGTGGCCTTCAGATTTCAGGGAAAAAAACTGTTTAAACGCGAAAAGCGCTTCTTCCAAAGCGAACCGGGCGCACTGTCGCAGGTGCGGGGTTAATGCGAGGGGCGCTTCTCCAACGTCATCGCAGCGCCGGCACGCAACTTTACCGGAGAACTTTTAAAGTTTTATTGACACGTGGGTAATTGTTTAAACACCCGTAAAGTTTGGATTATGAAATGTTTACTTTTTTAGGAATAAAATATTTCGCCATTAAAATGCAAAAAGAATACTACGATTCAAAGGCATGTAAGTTCTTGCCTTTCTTTACGTTTTAGCTCTCTGACAATATTTTCATAGATTAGTAAATTGTATTGTGGTAACAGTATTCAAAAATTGTGGTAAAAATGAAACGATAAAATTTGATGTCCGGGTATCTATAGCATGTAAATAAAAATAAATCCACGTAATACGACTACAAAGTTTATCAGTAAAAAGTGATTTAATTCTTAGAAGCCATTCTGTTTCACTTGTTCGTATATCTCTCATACAAATTCCTACAGAATTCCATAGTTATATCGGTCTTTTTAATTGAATTGCATTGAAATACAAAGAGAAGGGGTTAATGAAAAAGCACGTCTTCTCTTGGACTGCAAAGGCCTTGGGTCGCATTTTTTTCTGTCTCTTTATTAAATATGTCATATTCAACAAATGATGGACTGTTTTTCATCAAAAATTGTTAGGTATTTCACTGCAAAGGCATAGTCACAGCCTTGATCTAGTTCAGAGTTGTTAAGATCTGCATTGTTGGAGTCTTGTAAGAGTTCATTGTATGACCCATGGTACAAATAATGGTCCAGACATCAATTACCATTGTACAATTGCATAGCCTTGTCTCTTCAGCTCATTTTGCTTGAGGAAAAAACACCAAGGCAGTTCAATACTCCCAACCAAGGGTGACATCGCTTTCTATGCCTTCCTGCAAAAAACAAACGAAAAATGTAAATTAAATGTGGCTAATTAATGTGCGATTCCCCTTCTGTATATTGTCTATAGAAAATATACAATGTTATGCTGATGGTACAAGTAATTATTGGATTGGTGAGATACTTGGGCTGTATGTTTATATGTCTCAGTTATAGATTATTATTGTGTTTGTGATGCTTGAAAAAAATCCTATCGGAAATTAGAACATTTGGCAAAGCTGGACGCAATTTTAGCTTTTCTTTCAATCAACTGGTAAATATGATTGGACTCATTAATTGCTTATAAACCATTTATAGCCTTTGGTGGAAACTAATACATCTCCAGGTGAAGTCAAACACAACCAAACTGTTGTGAGTGCCCATTTTCTCATACAGCAGACCTCGGTTGGTCACAAGGTGCCTCGAAAGACAGTTCATACATTACAATTGGCAGTATGTTAAAATGGACGGGCCACAGCATGGCAATAATAATCTGCTGCGTCATGTTCAGGAAATGTAGAGTGGTGCATTTAGTCTCCATAGCACTGTGCCCATTTTACAATCTGGTACATTAGTTTGACAAGGATACATCTAATGAATTTTAATTGGACCAGTTACAGTAACGATGAAACAGACTGTAAAACACACAGTTATTTGACATTAGTTGTTTTGGATGTATGTTCATTGCATTGTTTGAGCAAACCCCTAATTTTCAGGGAAAATGAAGGTTCATTTAAACTAATGAAGTCATTTCCCATTGTTAAGTAGTCCAAACAGTGTGAGAAATCTGATGAGGTTTTGAACTGGAAAATGTTTTTTTCCCTTCTGGAGTTTCATCAGCCAAAAGCGGCGTGTGTTTTTTATTAAAGAAAAGCCTTAAATAGTCTGCTTAATAGTACTGTACTTTTTTCCGAAGTCATTCTCTTCGCTAGGCATTCAGCCCTGTTCTTAAGTGGGTGTAATGCTGTGGTTTCATTTATAACAATCTTCCACTGTAACGGTCAGGGCCTAGTGGCTCATTCTCATCTGGTTAGCCAGCCCATAAGTATGTCTGTTACCATGGAACCTTCAGAATGCGTGGTCTGACAGGAAGGGTGACAGTGCTACATCTTCGATTCACAGATTTATGCCGTAGTATCTTGAGCAATTGCGCATGTCATTTTTTTTGTTGTTAGATGTCTTTACGGTAACTTAGTTAGTATTCTTAGGTCCACGTCCACTATCTGACCAGGAGTTTTTTTCTTTGCTCCACCAGTTTATTGCATTAATCTTCATCGCCCCTTTTGAAGTCCTGCACAGCTCCTGCTGAAGTCATAGCCCCTTGCGTATACAGTATGATGTATTTATTTGGACATTTCTCGCCATTTTCACCCGACAAACAGATGACACTTGATGATGTCACATCTGATAGTATGACACAAGCTACTTAGGAGTTACAGACTGCAGCTGGTAGTTGTTTCTTGTGTGGCAAGTGAGTGAGTTTCCCCAGCATAAATACCAGATGGTTTCACCAACATATGAGACATTATGTAGTGATGTATTTGAAATGTGAGGGGGGGGGGGGGTGCTATGGCACGATGGCATAAAGGCAGAGCCCTGAACAGATGAGGGCTCAGGAGTCTGTCTGGTTGGCTTAGTACGGTAGCGACTACTCATGTGTAAGCAGATGACATGATTGTATGACCACCCCAACCCTCAAAGTGGTACGCGTGTTACCTGCTAGTGGCTGAAAAGGGGGCTGGTGCAAATCTGTCAGCTCTCTGGAGTTCCAGTTCGCTGGCACACACCTGGTTTCCAAAGCATGTGAAAGGTCATTAACCAAAAGCTGAGGGCTTTGAGAAACGTTTTCTTTACTTTCCCATAGACAAAAGAACATTGTCATTCATTCTTCAGTGGGAAACAATTGCACATAAGGGCATGTTTGTAACTTTATTTTTAACTGAACTTTATATTTAGCATTGTAATTTAATGATGGTTATAACAGAACATGTTTCAGCCTTCCAAAACGGATGCACCCAATATAAATGAATGTTTTTCAAAAACCTTACTTTGTTTTAGCTTTTTTATTCGTGCAAAAGGCTGTTGGTGAGCATGCCAGACAGTGCATCTTTGTTTTTATTTTGGATAAAATATTTGGATAATTTAGCCAAGACACTAAACACAAACCTATGCTAAAATCAATATTTAGGTTATTACCAAAGTTTTTCCATGATTATTTAGATATGGTGTTGCAAGCTATAAATATTACATTTGTAGCTTATAAAAATATTTACAAAAAATTCTATCTAATAAAATCATTTTTATTAACAATATTATTCTGTTACTTAATTATTCAGTATTTTCCTGAGGTTAATAAAAAAAACGTTTTGCTTAAAATGCCTAATAATGACAACAAGGTGTTACTACCTGTATATGTTTTGTTATTCAGGTCAACTGAACCTTGGTGGTTGAAGAAGTGATTCAAGAAAAACCTACAAGCAGAACTTATAGAACATGAAATGAAAGTTAAAATGAGCATAAAAATCCAATTGTGCTTTTATTTCATTTTAATATGATGTGACAGAAGTGTGGCTTTGTATGAAAGTAGTTTTAGTAGTACAGGTAACTAGGCTTTTTAATGGCAAGATATGATTGACTCAAAGCAGAATAAAAACCATGCTGTAATTTGGCCCAAATTCGAGTAAGTGATTCAGGTTTAACCAAGAAAACAAATATTAAATGTACAGGAAAAGTTTTACGTGTCAGGGTAAGGTTATCAAAAGGGAATCAATGCAGAAGACATGCACTTATTCAGAGCTGATTGGGAAACGTGTTCACGCACTGTATTTCAAAATAGGTTTTCCACCCATATATTTGCATGGCGATGAATAAAGTATCGTGGCAGAATAATTTGAAATTCATCACTGCTGCCATTGATCAGCTGCGTTCTACTATCCCGTCATGTTGTGTCAAAAGGCATGAGAACTATTGGCTGTAAATTACTGGGATGAGTCTTTTAAACTCAAGCGGGGTATCTTTAAATATTTTCTATGCCTGTGAACTCGGCGTCAGACTCAGATTTAAAAAGTTATTCATTAGCACAGACGTGGCATGTAGCCATGACGCTTGCTTTCAGTAGAAAAAAGCCTGTATCAGTTTAATAACCATTATTAGATATCTGTTTAAATAATAACACGGTAGTGATTATAGTAACACGCATTTAATAGGCTGATGGGTGTCCTCACTATAGTTGGCCAATATGGCTCTTTTTGGCTTTTGTGTCCTTGATTATCCGTGATTGAAATCCTTAAACGATCTCTATTTGAAAATATATTAAAAGGTTTGTAAAATACATTTTATTCAGCGTACAGTATATACATTTACTTCATTATAGATCTTGGTCTACAATAATAATTACTCCGTTTTCTCTGTGAAGTGTACCCTGTCCATAGGCCACTGGCCTTTGTTCAGATCGTTTCGATTTTAGTCAAAAGTGCGTTTTAAACCGAGATATGCTGAACACGTCTTTCTCATCCAGTATTTTTTAAAGAGAAAAAACGAAAACAGTAACACTGCATTAAGAAATGATGAGGAAAACACGTAATGGCAACAGCAAGAAACAGATTTAAACATACGTGACTGAGGCATTTCTCGGATCAGAGAACACTGGAAATTGTTAATAGGTATAGAGGGTAGAGAAAATAAACCCATTTGATGGTGTTTTAGGTTAACTCTCACCGAGGACTATGACACTACTGTTAAAAGATAGATAACCTGAAAGATTTTTAAAAATCTAAAGTAAAATCAGGAACGAAGCAAAATACATTCTCTTTAACAATGATACATTACAATGAGAATGTCACTTTTATTAATGTTGATAATCAAAGGTGCATCGCATGATTCTGCCATACGCATCTTAAAAAAAACGATTTATAAAACAACGTGAATTAATTATGCATCTGATTGAAATAATTTCTACAGTGTGTCCCTTTTCAAAAGATAAAACAGCATTCCCACTGACATAATGGAAAAGGTTACATTTTAGGGACGAGTGCTTGGTAAAGAGCAGTGTAAGTGATGGAAAGTTTCTCCTAACTATGGTTAACATTGCCTCCCCGCGCACACACGCACGTACGCACGCGACGTTTCATGTTGTTCGACAGTTTCCCTACACCAAAATGGGGCACGCGCATGCATCGCCACGTGATCTCTGCGGGTGCGCGACTCCTGTTTAGCCGCCTTCAGCCATAGCAGTATATGCGGTGTCGGTGCTACTAGGGCGTTACGCGTTTCAGTAGTAGATGTTTCGTTGTTATGTATATACATTTTTACGTATTTAAAATCCATCTGCTCGTCAGCATCCAATCATCATGTTTAATTTCGTTGAATTGTTCAATAATTTCCATTACGGGCACAAGTAAGTAGCAAGTGTTACTAAGGAGAAGGCCCTCTACACGATGCTCATATAAAAAGTAGCTCAAGGACAAGTTAAATAAAAACGTGACGCTGCTTCTGAAGACGGTTAAAAGCCAGGCTGAAATTAAAGAAAGTGTGAAGTTTAAATAACAGAATGCTTCTAAAAGTGCCCTACGAGAAATCGATGAGTCAAGGATGATGGTAGAATGGCGTTGACAAGTGAAATAAATGAAGAATGGCTATTTATGGTAAGTGAGTATTGTAGCTTAATCGTAGTCAGGGCTGCTTTAACATTGCCATGGATGAGTTATAGCATTAAATTTCCTATTAGCTTAACTGCACTACATTGACTTCATTGGAGTTCAATTGAACTAACTGTTATTGTAGCTTTTAAGGGCGATACCACTGATGTTGTCGATCTGATACCAAGTAATACCGACTCTGTTATCCCCATACCAAGATTCTTTAGAGTTTTTGAGGTAATTAAATCGGAAATCTAAATAATTTGAATATTGGTGTATCTATGTATTTCATACAGTAACCTGTTTTGTGTGAAGCTTGAGGTCTTCGTGTGAAGCGGAAAGAGTAAGCAGAAGGAGAGTACAGCGTCTCCCTGGGTTACGATGCGGTTATGTTTCGCCAAACTTACTGTAACGCGAAAATATCTTAAGGAGAAAATACACCTAACATAATAAACATCATAGCCTGGCCTAGCCTACCTTAAACATGCTTAAAACACTTGCATTAGCCTATAGTTGGGCAAAATCTTTATCACAAACTATATAATTTATAAAAGAAGTGTTGAATATCTGATTGATGTACTGAAAGTGAGAAATCATTTATTCCTCGCAAAGTCAAAATATTGTAACACGGACCATCGTAACCCGCGGAAAGTCTGTACTTCCTGTCTTAACACTGACATGTAGGTCCTGGCTGGAGTTCATGTCCTCCATTCTACAATTATATGAACATTTATTTATAAAGCAGTTTTTTGGAAATCATTATTTTAACATTAGAATCCATTCTCAAAATGAAACATTTATACTGAAAGAATCAATATTTTAATATTGATCTGTACATCCGTCGTACCATTACTCTGTCAATGCATGCCTCCAAAAACATCCTTAGATATAATATTTTTGGGTATGTTTAATCGTTCGTGTTCAGGAGATGGCTTTGAATAAACTGGAGAAGTCAGTCTGGGCTTGGTACATTACTTTAACCTATCTATGTAT
The DNA here is from genome assembly GCA_019775895.2 of Stomatorhinus ivindoensis. NCBI lineage: Eukaryota > Metazoa > Chordata > Actinopteri > Osteoglossiformes > Mormyridae > Stomatorhinus > Stomatorhinus ivindoensis. The sequence continues at coordinate 3,967,434 of JABFEB020000020.1, read as the reverse complement.
GTACAGCCGTACCTCAGTTCTCGAACTCATTAGAACTAGAATTTCTTAAAAGTCGAACCAACCAGTTAAAAAAAAAACGGCAGACGGAAGGAGCGGACGATCGGGGCGGGAAACATTGAACCTCATTCACCAACAATTTGTTCCTAAACCCCACGTACGCACTTTTTTTACGAAGATTATGATATTAGCTAAGAATAGAATCTACGCACACCCAAGACCATTCGTATGCACATTTGAGTAATGATAGTTTGTTCAAAATAATCGGTTATAGCAGTTTTGTTCATTCTGCAGTTCATAAAATGATAGTATTTGAATAATTTATAAAAGTAGAATATAAAAAAGAATTTTAAAGTGTAAAAAATTATTTTCATGTTAGTAACGGTGATCATGCGGATTATAAATAGGTCTGTTTCTGCGTATTGGCTTTGCTATCAAAATGGCTTGCCAATCGTGCTCTGAGAAGGGAACGCATGTTTGAAGATCATTTAGATTTATCTGGCACACAGTGTTCACAGAGAAGGTGATATCTCTCCATGCATCAGCTTTCTTGGGAGCTTTATATCCACTGTTTACGCTACTAAATAATGTGTCTATTTGCATTTACCCTCCGTACAATAAAATCTAGTTATAACGGACTTCAGGGGACCTGGCAAAACAGTCTATTATATCCAAAGAGTCTATCTAGAGTAGCTGTATGGCCAGAACACAACTACAGGATACCATTTACTCATGCCACACCCCAGCAGACACACATGTGGTATAGATTATTACATTGTACATGTAGTAATCCAACTTTACCTGACCAGATGCGTGACTATTAATAATACCGACTATGTATCTGTGCTGGATATCACCGGCACGCCACATGCTTTGTCAGCGGAGCCTGTACGTCCATTATAGCCAAACAAAACTACAGCCAAAAGCAGCCCTGGGGACTAAATTGTTTGTCCGTTATAAGCGAAATTCTGTTATATGCCAGTACACTATATCCGATCCTTTTTCTGCATGTTCTTAAAAGCGCACGGCCGGGACCAGTGGATGATATTCTGTTATAAGCGAGTCCACTTAAATGGGATTTTACTGTATTAATACTTTTACTTAAACATTACTGAAGTTTCTTTTTCCACTTAGTGCCAAATGGCTCCTGAGACTGCGCATCTCTTCGCCACTCCTTGCACACGGCCCTACAGTCTCATGCCCTTTTATGGGAAATTGCAGGGCGTTTCCCTATGCTAATTGGGACAAACTGGCACGCATTCACTATTCTTAAGAACAAAGGTGCGAACAATTCTGCTACTTAAGAATACGTCATGTTCTTAAAAAAATTCGTAGGAACATATTTAAGAGAATTCTTAAGAAAATATTGGTGAATGAGGCCCATTGTCTTTTTAACTAGATCAATTTTTTTAGATACATTAAGTTTCTTACTTATAAATTACTGTTTTGATCAAAGTGCTTATATGTGTTTAGTACAGTATATGTTCTTGTTTTATCCAGTTCATTTTGTGTTTAAATGCTTAAAAAAAACATATTTACATGTAATTTTTTTGTGGCCAGGAACCAATTAATTGGTTTTCCATTATTTCTTATGGGGAAAATTCGATCACAACTCGAACTTTTTAGGATTTGATCCGGAGTTCTGAACAGATTAAATTCGAGTTCTGAGGTACCACTGTATCTGTCTTCTCAATGAGTGGGTATTTTCAGGCGCAACACTCACAAAGATACAGTTCCAGCTTTAAAAAAATCACTCCAGGTAAAAGGTTTCAAAATGTTCAACTTTCTGCCTTTCGGATAGAAATTAAAATGGTATGTGTAGTCCATGTAGTTGTGCAATGAAGCTCAATAAAGCAATCCACTTGACATCAATAAGGAGAGTAAGTCTTTATCAAATTTAAGACTTCTTGTAAATATTTTTTTTGACCAAATATTGTTTGACCTTGGGGGCTTTTGCATGGCTGCAAAACATGGAAATATTCACCTAACAAGAATACCATAATCAAAATTTGGGAATTGTAGGCTGACAGGGCCAGGCCCCTTAGCAGGACTTTTAGTCATTGAAAAGGTATACAGACTGATATAACTGTCTTATGACGTTTGGTAATCTTGTGTGGTGTACAGAAAGCTCAAGAAGGGGCTTTGTTTGATGTTATCTGTTTTATGCTCCTGTACCTTGGAAAACTTCTTTTGAAAAGAAAAAGGTTTAGCAGCTATTAAGAGAGCTAGGCAGGTGTTGTAGCATTTTCAGTAGTGTGGAGCTTTTGAATCCTCTGAGAAATATAAAATAAAACAACCCTGTTAGGTGAACTTGGTATTTGTAGGGGGTAATCATCAGTTTATGGTGTATGAAGCTGGTGCCGTAAGGCTGAAACATTTCCTTTAATGGTGCCAGTACTGTATTCTAAACCCTGACATTATTATCAGTGTTGTTAAAGTCCTTATGGAATGTTTTGGGTTATTTTTTATTATGTAGGTTTATTTATCCTGTGTTAGAATAAGGTGCAGGTATATGTATTTGTATAAATATACTCGGCAGGGTGGCACAATGGTTAGCACCATTGTCTGGGACTAGGGATCAAGTCTCCACTATGGCTTTGAGGTGGATTTTCATTTCCCCTGTGTCATCATGGAGTTTTCTCCCCACAGTTCAAAAACATGCTGAGGTTAATTGGAATTATAAGAATAGCTGTAGGTGTGAATGGTGTGTAAATTGCTCTGCAATGGTTGGTGCCCTATTCTGGGTTGTTCCCTGCCTTGCACCTGTAGGCTCTGGGCCCCCCAAGACCCTCAATAGGACAAGTGGTTATGGAAAATGGATGGATGTTCAAACTAAGAAGATTTTATTACATGCATGTTTTTAAGAGTTAAATAAGTAAGCTAAGTAATTGATCTTATTTTGAATATTTAAACCTGGAGTTGGACATGACATAAACGATTGTATTCAGTAGGAATTAATATAACAATTAAAAAAATAATGTAATAAGTAAATAGTTTTTCTTCAGTTTATAAAGCAGTAGTCAAGTGCTGATGTCTGATATTTGCAATATTTGTTTTTCTACTTGACATGTCAAAAAAGTAATGGCCGAAATACCACTCTTTGCCTTGGGTATGGGGTGGGGGAGATGCCCTTGAATAAATAAATAAATTTCTCATCCCAACTGAAGCCATGTGTTAATTGTTTAAATATTTCATTTTCCGAGCTCCCCTGCTTCCCGGCACAGGCAGAATACCAAGCAACGATGCTTAGAAATGCCTTTCTATTATGTCCAAAGCTAGTGTCAGTGGTTTCCTCTGATGTCCAGGTTCTTTGGGAGCCAGGCGGCGCTTTGGTGGAGAACAGCCAGCAGGTGTCAGTCCTGCCAGAGGAGTCCTGGGAGCCTTGTGTGTGATTCCCAGATCTATGCGGTTAGAGTTTAGAATCCTGTTTGTAAAAAGTGTGAGCGGATAAAGAGATTCTCACTTCTAATTTGCTTTGCCAGTGCTGCAGGCTAAAGGGCAAGTCAGACTTGTTAAATGCTCTAGATTTGTTTAAGCCTTTCAGGTGCTGAAGTGATTTGTTTTTCTGGATTTATGACCCATAGTTTAAAGAAGTTACCTTTTTGTTCCTTATTTAACCTTTCAGACCTTAGATTTTTTTAAAAATGTAAGTTTATAGTCCCTGAAAATTGTCCTTGAAAATCATTGGAAAATGAAAATACTGTTATAGTCGATTCATAGATAATGTTTTTTATGCTTTTCATTCTAGTAAAATTTTTTTCCCATGCTTTTTCACAATGTTATATTGCTTTTATACTGTACAAGTTTTTCTTTTGATAACTGGTCAAATTCCTGTTTTGTGATACGATTTTAGATGTCTTTGCATGTGTATTTGTCCCAGTGTGGTGTGTAGTTTATCCTTATGGTCTAAGTTTTACATTTAATAAGTGTTCCTCAGCTCCTCATCCAGAGGCAGATTTTGCTTTTTTGGGCCTATTATATCTGTTACTGAATCAGCATCAACCTCCCCTCTGCCAGATGCCTGCTGAGCTAAACTGGAGGAGACACTACATAATGTTTAAAACCTTATAACGAGCCTCATGGAGCTGAGTGTCTGGTCCGGTGACTTTTATCTCCACAAACCGGGACAGGCCAGGAGGGAGTAGAGGCTGCACACAGAAGCACAGGAGAAGCACATGTTTTCCTTTGCCGAAAGCGTGCGCCCAGCCTGTTTGGCAAAGCGCTACTGTGCTTCATGCTGTTCTGGAGGAGAGGCTGCTCGGCGCCTGCTCTTGAGATTTACATGTGTTTTCTCTTATCTGTGAAGGAGAGGCACACTCCACTCACGTTGTGCAGATTTCTGTCAGTCATGGGCCTTGCTCTCCTACTAACACATGCATGGTTATTTGCCCGGGCTTCCCCCACTGAAACTGCTCTGGGGCTTGTCATTCATATGTCTCTTGTAAGCAATTGTCCTGTGAATTGGACGTGGTCATTTCTTGCAGGTGCTTGGGTTAAACATTTTTGTACTTCAACAGTAATGGATTAAAATTCTGGTAATGTCTGAACCTGATTTACAAATCAGATCAGATTCAGATTCTACAATTGTGTAGTCTGGTTTTGAGCCAAATGTAATTTAGTGTAAAGCTGACAGAATTGAGAACAAATTCTTGGAATTTGAATGTTTTTTGCTTTTTTTTAAACAGAAAAATGATTTAATTTCATATAATTTATAGAGCAATTAATTAAAAAATAATTGTCAAAAAATGTTTTAAACTGGATAAATATTCCTGCTGAAATGTCATAGATACAACAGATGTCTTTGAATTTTTTCCTCATTTTGTGAGAATAAATGGCAAGCTGTCATTTGAGCAAGGACTTGCAGATTAACGGATTAGTAAATTATAAACAATACATCAGCTTAGCCCTACAAGTCAAGTCAGAGATAACAAATGTTTTTGTCCTTCCGAAGTCTTTTGATTTTTTTTTCTGCCTTCTTGGCAAAATATCGACATTAAGCTGCAGTAGCTGAAATAGACAGCAGGTGGCTCATTAGTTAAAGACATGCGCTCAAAGCCTGAAGGTTACCAGTTAAAACCGTAAGAGGTATTTTGCTTTACTACCTTTACGTAAAGTGCCTACTCTGAATTGTTCCCATGAAATATTCAGCTGCATAAATCGATTTACAAAAATGAACAATCAAATGTAAATACTGAACAATAACAAATACCTGCTGTTCTAAAACAGTGACATTAAGATACAAGTCTTGTTGTGAATCACCATGTCTTACTGTGCACTCACGTCCCACACGTTTCATTTATAATATTTTGAATCAGCACTTGACATCCGAGAACCTTTTCTGCAAAACTGGGTTTAGGAGATGGGTTCATCTCACAGACATGGCGCTGTAAAATAATCGCTGCCTTCCCAGAAGCGCAAGGCACTTAAGGATGTACATAAACAACATAAAATATCTGCTGTGGGGGGCAGTGAGGAAAGAAGCGTTCCATTCTTGTCTACTATCCCTCTATTGTCACTTACATTTGGCTTTGATTATGCACTCGCCCCAGGCGCCTCCCAGCCTGCACAAGAGCCAGCAGTAATTTGGTTTATGGAGATCATATGGTGGGGGAAAGAGCTTGAAAGACAGGACTGCAAGAGCCGTTTTTGATTAATGCGATTTGTGGCTGGTGTATCGTTCTTTTTTCCCACCGTGGAAGCGACACCCTGCAGTACGCGTGCCGGCCCAGGGATGAGCAGCAACAAGGGCCAATTTTAAAGTACAATATATGCACTGTTTTTGTACATCTCAGATTGCGTTTCGTGTCGGGAGAGGTGAAGAAGGGCTTGGTAAGCGATCCATATGTGGGCGGAAAACCACACAGAGTGAAGGTTGCCTTTGTCATTAGCAATTAATGTGACTGCCGTGTCTGAGATGGACTGCCACTGCAGCAATGTCTTCTGAAGTGTTTCTTGGAAAGGAGAGAAACTGGTAGGCAGTTGGGTTCAGGGCACTTTTATGGTGTGTCTTTTAAAGGAATGTTTTTCTTTGTAAAATAAAAATATAGAAAATTCCACCCCTTCTAGTGGCAAGATTGCAAAAGCCTGTTTGTTTTAATTTTGAGGTTTACCATTTGCAATTGGTCAGGAGGAACCACAACAAAAGCCTGTCCACCTTCCCTGGGTGATGCCTGCTCCCCGCACAATGCCAGTCCTCGTTAAGTGTGACCAAAAATGTCATCAAGTCGTTTAATGCCCCTTAATGTCATTGTATCGTTTACGCTCATGAATGGAGTGGAAATGGATTCCATCTGGGGATTTTTGGAGCCCTAAAAAAGGAAAGCGGAGGAGAAGTTGACAGGCTATTTAGATGTGCTGCCTCACTTTACATTAGCGTGTACAGCGTCACGAACAGAAGGCTGATGTGGGGCCAGATTTCAGTCTGCGTTCTTTGGGCCTGGAGCGACAGATCACTTACCATAGGAAATCAGGAAGTCGATCGAGGAATACCTGGCCCAGTGAGGCGCTCTAGAGTCCCTGGGAATAATGTGAAACTCAAAGAAAGAAAGATAGATAGAGAAATCCATTACTGTTTAAGAGGCCTGAGAGCATGAAAAGAGGCGTCTTATTAAATACACCATCTGATAAAAACTCTGCTGACATGCACTGTAGTATGTATAAATACTCAGACAAGTGGTGAAGTTATCCACTGTCACCTGTGTTCTGAAAAGCAGTTGTCAGTCACCCAAGTGTAGATTTCTGGGGTTTCATTTATCAACCATGTGTACGAAGAGATTTATGCATAAATTGTGCATACAGACATTTTTAAACATAGAATGGTATTTGTCAATTTCTCCCTGTGCATAGAAATGTGTGTATACAGTGGGACCCTTGTATCCACGGTTTCAGTTATCCACAGTTTGCTGCAGTCTGAAGAAAAAAATTGGAAAATTCTAGAAACAAATGGTGTATAAGTTTCAAACTGCACACCAACTCAGTACAAGCTGTAATATGGTGAAATCCACTAGTTCATATCTTATTGTTCCCATATCCATGCTTCTCCACAGAACTCTCACCCAGTTTGCCTGTAGCGTTCTCGCTCACTACTTTTGTTGCCACATTATCAGTTTCTGTTATTAAAATGTATAAAAATGCTTTTCATTCCTTGGTGCATATTTTTTCATTGCTCTATCATCGCTTGAGAATTAGGCTAAAACATCCGAATCTGTTTCATTCGAGAGAGAGAGTACAGTGTATTACATGATACAGTGCTGTATAAAAAGTACAATGTACTATATTATCACTGTTTTTATATTGGTAATGCCTTAATGTACAATTAAACTTTACCATTTGTGTGTACACCAACTCATATATGGGGTACTCGAAGGATCGCTATTGTCCTCAGTTTTAGCCATTTGCCGTAGTTCTTGGAACATATTACCTACTGATATGGGGGGGATTACTTTACCAATACTCTTGACTATGCTTATGTGTGAACTTAGCAGTAGAGAAGAGTAACTGCAGCAAATTGATCAGCATATACAATACGCACAGACAACCACTTAATTATTCACATTGATAAAAAAGAAAAAAAGAATCTACTTAAAATATGAGCAGGCCGGTCATGCTAATTACAAGGAATCATTCCAATGTTATATATGCTGCATGACCAAAGAAATATCATATGACTGTCACTAAATATATGCATTACAAAACAACTGTAGTCTGGCACAGTTCATTTTCAGCAACATTCACTTGTTGGTCTGCTGTGGCCTGTGACATATTTTACTTGCTGCAGTGCGATAAACACAACCACAACAGTATCTTACCTATGTCTGATAGCCTGGCCTCGTCTATGGGTGATGTAGCTGCACCGTCAGTACCACTCCCTGAAATGTTTCCTGTTAGGGATGTCTCGCCTGTAATGATAGCTATTTTATCACCCTGTGGAACAGATGTGGATTGCAGTTCTTTTTTGGTGGCCATTTTCAGCTCAAACCACTTCTTCCTCACCTCTGCTGCCATTCTTATTACAGGTGACACAGCATTAACTGCATATGTCACCTGTCCCCATGCTAGATTCTTCTCTTTCTTTGACCAGCCACTGGTGAAGTTGCCAATTAATACCTATTTGTTTTTATTCTATTACATTAAGCAAAATTTCCACCTCAATGAAGTTCCATTTTTTACCCCTCCATCTTTTTCTAACTTTATTTCTTAAAAACACAATACAGTTTTAACAAATTAATAATACAATAATATAGTACAAAACATATTATTAACAGGATAGAAGGGTACATGTCACATCATGGTTTCCATTTCTGCAACACATTCTCCTATTATGCAGTTTGTTCTGTGTTAAGTGGAAGTTAAATATCCATATATGGTTTAGTGAGGGTGTTTTTTAATTTAAATTAGATTTGCATTAGAACACGTATTTCATGCTTGGTCTGTCAATGAAACTTTCAGATTCATTAATATTGTAATTTTTTTGCAGCTGAAGAACGGTTGACATCACTTACCATATCTTTGATTCCTATTTTGTTATATGAGGCTTTAGGTGTTGCAATGGGCTCTGTTTTTAAAGAATTAACTGCTGTGTATGAGAAGTTGGCTAATGCTAAGTTGTTAGGTCAGACTGTTGCTGCTTGGAGACTTCTTTACTTCGGCTCAGACAGGCAGTGGAATATATAGTCTATAAAGCAATTTTAGATTTATAAATTAGTTTGAAAAGAGTTCAGCAATGTTTAATGACAGTGTATTTGCAGCCTATTGTATGGCCTTGTACCCATGAATACAGAGCAGCTATAAAGCCTTCGGGAAGGACCTTTCATAAAGGAAATTAGCTGTTCATGTTTCCTTGCTACAAGTTGCTAATATTTATTTTGTTGCGATTTAAGACAACTCTAAGACCTTATGGCCTTATAGTTGGTATAGTCATTTCTTTCATCACAACATCTTGCATTGCTTCCTTGGTGTCAGTCTGTACTGGAAGATGCATCAGGTACACGCCACCTGTTTCTAGACCGTTGACCCTTTAAGCTCCTTGAGTCTTCTAAGCTGATGGCGGCCACAGTAGATTTGTTTTTAATGCGCTGTGATTTTCCAAAGCTGCTCTTTCCTTATCCATTTCCTGCTGTCTTCTTGGACTAGTAAAGTAGCCAAAGCAAACTTCAAATCCCTCCCATCAGGGATTTGAACCATCTGTGTTTTGAATTTCATTGCATTGTAGCCTTTAATTAACAGAAGAGGAACTACAAACACCTTTAAAACAAGAACCCCTACAAATATACACATTAAGTGATTTGTAGAAAATATGTTGCAAAATTATTTACCAATTAGTTCTAGAATTCAAACGGATCAGTCCTTGGTGTACTCCAAAATGCTATAAGGAAGCCTTATTATATGGACATTGTAACGCAAGTGTGGTTTTCAGTTCGTCAATGACTTGAATTAACATGAAGGCAAAAGCTTTTTTAATTCACAGCATGTTCATAGAAGAGATTTCCATGATTTATGTTGTTATCCTTCCCCTTGCTGTATTTCACGTATTAATAAATCTGCTAATGAAATCCAGACAGAGGTCTTTTCGATGAACGTCTAACTAGTTATAGAGTTTCCGTTTTATTTCATAATTGAATAATGGATGGAATGATATATCGCGTTTTACTCTGGCAGAGCCGTCAGCAGTAATTTTCCTTCCCACACATGAGGACCAGGCGCTGGTATGAATGACGACTCTGAATGTGCTGGCCCAACCGAGTATGCATGATGCCCCTTTCTGCCTGCCTGCCTGTCTGCCTGCCTGTCTGCCTGCCTGTCTATCTGTCGTTTGCAGCAAGTAGACAGGAATGACATCATAGAGCCGCAGCACTTGGCTTGCACCCCTGGCAGCCCTTTGTCCTTTGGATAACTCAGCCAAGACTTTTGATATGGAAGCAGTTACTTCCCCTGTGACTTTGGCACTGAGATGCTACTATGGAGGCCCTCTTTGACTGGAACCTCGTCAGCCCACATTCTTGGGAGGGGTCCTGTTTTAATCAGCGTTGCATGCTTATCTCAGAGATGCGATTTTAATGCGTGGGGGGGGGGGGGGGGGGTG
>JABFEB020000020.1:3933971-3957256 GCA_019775895.2 Stomatorhinus ivindoensis | reverse complement strand
GAGGGGAATGGTGGTTTTCTAACTGGATTCATCTGGTAAAATGAGAACTTGCAAGTTACTTTTTTCTTGTTTAAATGAGGGTTGGATGCGACACCGATTTTCTGAAATCTTTTTTCTAACATGCTTTAAATTAAAAACAGTTCCTCTTATATTTCACTCCTCATTGTTTGGATAAACACACAAAACCAGAATGATCTGAGCCAATGTGAGATTGATAGCTGGGTGTTGGGGGTCGGTTTAGTTTGAATGCTTATTGTGGAAGGGTGGTTTCATTGAAGAAATTACTTGATAACTCATGTTCTCCTGGGGAATTAAACAGCCCCTCCCTCAAGGCTAATCACACACGTACTTGTGTGTCAATGAAGTCTGAATTATAGATTATTGCTGTCTTGGTGATTTTCTGCCTGGGTTTTTTTTTTTTGGCCGTGGCTTGGCCGTTTCCGAAGAACATACTTTGTCATCATTTCTCTGTAATTTAAAGACCCTGTCGCACCACTCCAAAATCTTGGACAATCCTACGCATTGTGTACAGGGTAATGAAAGTAATAAAGACGGCCCTGGAACAGAGCAACTTCCAAAGAATGAAAATTGTCCTTAAACCCGAATGAGAACTTGGCAGGTGAACACAGCCCCTCACACTAAGTTTCCACGTCGCTTTACATCAGACCCACCAAAGCGTATGTGGAGGAGCAGCTTTGGTCTGTGGATAGCAGCTTCAGAAATATTATCCCCCAGTACCAACTGTGGAACTTTTGGATAAGTTTCTTATTGTTCCTAACCCTAAATTCAGATTGCCAATCTATTGCGATTGTTATTGCGCATTTCTATTCACATGGATAACAATTTATACATATATTTTTATTGTGTGCACATACTTTCTGAGTTGCATGAGTATCTTCTGGGTGTTCTTGGCAAATTACGTCTCTATCCATGCTGTATGACACTGTAGCAGTGTGTGCCCTGCAACGTAATGACATCCCATCCAGGGCTTCTCTCAGCCTTATACTGCATGCTGTCTTGAATGGGCTCCAGGCTTTCCCACCGTGAGAACCTGCATTTCTGCTGTGAAGTACTTTTTTAAAATGTTTTTATTTCAAGAATATGCTGTGTGGCAGTTCTGATAAAGCTACACTAAAACAGAGATTTAAAATGGCCTGCTTTCCTATACTCCTCAGTAACACACAGTTTAGTAGGGCCAGGCACTTAAGCGCCTCCGTTTCATATAACTAGCTGCAGCTCCAGAGGGTGTAGCCAGGAGAAGAACGTTTGTCAACCTGTGAGCAATGCGTCGCATTAAGGTTTCACAACTGCCGTGTAGATGTGGCCCAGCAGTTATTCCTCCACTCCCCCACATGAATGGTGCACACACTGTGGTGCATTCACAGGCTGTGTACTTCTGACACCAAGAGATTGAGGTAAGTGAAAGCCAGTCTTAGGAGACTTCCACACTTAGGCTTTCTAAAAATCGAAACGAGTTGTCTTCAGTTTCTTCAGCACAAAGATTTCCTTTTATGTATTAATTCATAGTTTTGCTCTCAGTCTAAGTCTCTCTTGTCATAAGTTCTAGGAAGATGTGATTTCCAGTTGTGTCTGCATGAGGTCCTGAAGCTGAGTCCAAAGGTGCAGTGCCTTTAAGTTCCAAAAAAAAATCCACATTCTTAATTTTAGTGTAAAGTTAAACCCAGACCCATCACGGTACACAAATATGGGTTGTCGGCTGGAGACTTGGCACACATTTGTCTGGTACGCTGTCCATTTCTGAATAATTCTGCGGGAGTGTATAATTCAAAACACCCATAGCTGTCAGGATAACTGTACTTACCAGCTACAACATAGTCACACATTCTCCTTACATTCAGATCAGGTGACAGACCTGCACACAGAAAAATATTCATATTATTGTATATTAAAACTGCACCTGACATTTCATCTCCAAATCTCCAAAGCACAGTGAAATTCGTTTCCTGTGCCTTGTAGTGTACCCACCAGAACCTGACATCATTTCTTTATGAGCAGTAATTAATATACGAATAAAGCTTTGCTCTCTCCATTTCCTGAAAATGTATGTAAATTGTAATTGCTAATGTTATAGGCACTATTACGAACAATCAAAGTATAATTTAACATACTTTAGGTGCAGGTCCCAAGAGAGGCTCTGCTGCTGCACATTGAGTGAAGTACCTGACCTGAATTGCTTCAGTAAAAATATCCAGCTGGGTATAAATAGGACATTTTTGTCTGTGGAGTAAAGAAGAGTATCACTACTTGTTATTTATGCCCCAAGTTTTATTTACTTAAAACATGCTTTTCATTGTTTCTAAGAAGGACACATTTCTAAACATGTAAAGCAAAATTAATCTTTGTCTCTGCAACCGATGGTATGCATACTGTGCATAACGGTAAGTCCTAAGAGGCTAGAAAAGCCACAGTTTTTAACTGTGGGAAGAGAGCAATTTCTGGATTTCTGGTACTTTCTGGATTTTCACAGTGATGGGAGAGTGAAAAACCACCTTATGCTTAAGGTGTAGTTAACACAGAAACCCAAAACTTAAAAATAACTATTTGAGTGTGATTTCCAAAACATCACTTCCTTAAAATAAGAACATGGTAGAGACCTTCAGACACATTACCTTTAAAGTGATTTTTCTGTGAGATGTTTCCCTCAGCTAAGGATAGAAACCTTGGCACAGAGGCTGTGATGTCCGACATAGCAGAAGTGGCTGTTTCAGTTACAGATGGTGAGAAATGTGTGACTATATAGTGGTGCACCACCTGTGTCTGAAAAGCAGACTCAAAATTTTGCAGAAAGTGAGGCGGACAAAAAGACCATTGTTGTCAGCGGTAGGTCGACTGTGCCAAGCAAGAGCTGTAGAACATTCCATGGTGTCACACAATACCCTGTCAGTTTCCTGTTGGAAGTACCAGCCCAGAATGAACGACAGTGCCAGTGTGCTGGGTGGGGAATCTGGAGGGGCCAGAGGCAGACATTTCAGGTCCAGAAACTAAAAATCCAGACCAAGATTTTGGTTCAACCAACAAGTTGAGTACTCTGTGACTGTGACTCTTTATACTCAACTTGTTGGTTGAAACAAAATCCTGGTTTGTATTTTTTCTTTCTGGATCTGAAATATCCACCTCTAGGAGGGGCTCACAATGCTCTTAGAAACTACCACCCCCTTCTTTTTTGAGTGTTGATTGTTCCATTCTTTTTCTTTAATTTCTCAGGCTATATATATTAGTCCTGGTTTATGTATTGTCTTTTCATATTCCCAGATGTAAACTCAGAGAAACAGGATGGCCAATACCCTTCTGGTAGATGTTGGGAGTAAGTGAGCTAGTCTCTGTAAACGAGCATTGACAGGGGCCAGATCTTTTTTCAAGCCCACTGAGAGATGACTGGATGCCTGTCAAACAGACCCAGTAGACGTGTATTGCTCTTGGGGAAAAAAAGGAATAAAGTAGTAAGATACTTTTACAAGGTCTGTGGAGTGCCTTGCAAACACAGCAACGTGCAGAGCATTGCCAGTGAAATCACTCACCTGCCCTCGGTGTGGGACGCTAAAGTGGGACGTTGTGTCTGAGAGGGCAGCGTGCCAGCACAGACATAAGAAGCCTCGGCGCTTTGGGCGGATGAAAAGTGGTCGTTGGCTAGGAAGGTTGTATATTAGTGCTCCAGTGGGGAGAGGAAGCAGGCAGGATTATCCATCCTGCAGGTAAGGAGGCGTAGGTGCTGGATGAGTAGTGCACAAGCTGAACCTGCCCTCCGTGGTGCGGTTTGGCACACGGAGTGGCACAGCCCAAACAGCCGTGGATTCCAATTAAGTGTGCTTTACCGCCGCTCAACCTACTTAATCAACCGCGTTTATTTTATTTTTATTTGCATGATTGTCGAAAATGTAAACCTTTTACATGAGAGTCTGAAAATCTTTGGACAGATCTTTTCCAAAAAGAAACTATTCCTTTTAAGGATTTGTGCATTTGTCTTTAAGGAAATGAATGAAAGGGATCTTAACTAAACTTCCTGAGAAGGGTTGAGGTTTGTTTATGCACTGTTCATTCGTTTTTCTGTTCCTTTTCAGGTTACCTGTGGTATAAACAGGATAATGAACCTCTTAGTAGTTTCATGGAAACAAACAAAAAAACCATTTCTCTGTTTTATGCTTTTTGGTGTATGAGTTTAAATACTTTGTGAATATTTTGTAAAAAAAAAAAAAAAAGAGCAATTACTCCTTTTAAGGAAAGGTATGTCATTTGTGATCAGAACAGAAAAGACTCTAATGGTGTTGCCTTAAATATAAGACATGAGTCTGTAATATCTTTATGGAAATGTGTTATGATATTTGTCACAATATGGCATGTGCAAAAATTTCTTTTTTTGCTTTAAAGAATATTGAGTAGGGATGATTTAAGAGACTGGGTGGGTAGGTGAGAGAAATTCTGAGCCCGATTTCTCTGTCTGACCTGTACTATACTGCTGAGTGATGAGCAAATTGAATTTACAGTTGTCAGCACGACACAGTCCATCTGCGTTTTAGGCTTTATTGGATCTATGGTCATGGTTCATTCATTTCACCACTTGCCAGACTGCTGTAATTTTAACATGGCTACGGGTGAAAATGACAAAGTTGTAGGTGGAAAGCAGGAAAAAATCTCATTCGGTTTGCTGTAGTTGTTCATTCTGTTATTTTTGTGCAAGGCTCGTAGACGGACGGTGTCCATGCAGTCTCACCCATGGCGTCCTCACGTCTCATTTTATTGACCCTAATGTTTTCTCTTGTCTCATTTTACATCGCAGTTCATTTTCAGCTTTGTTTCTGTGTTCTATGCACTCTGGAGGTGTAGAAGAGGATTTGTTGGCCTATGCTATACATTTTCTGTGACTTGGTGGGGTTCTTGCTGTTCTGTAATGTAACTGTCCGGCTGTCCTCACATAGAATTCATTTTTGGTGTTTGCCTTCCACTGCTTATATTAACGTAATAAAGAAACGTTCCACAAAAAATAGTACAGGTATTTGTAACTGAAAAATAAGCAATTAGACATATAGAATGTGACATGTAGAATTTTGTGTCCATAAACAGTCTTTCATTTCATTTATCATTTTCTATATTTGGTGTACATATTTTAAAATTTATGTGTGAAATAGCCATTTTGCAGTGTCTATTTAAAGGACTTTAAGTTGAGGTGCTTTAAATCAAAACGAGGTTTGGGCATGTGACCTCAGGAAGAAAAAGAGAATTTATTTAACGCTATGGTTCATTGTTACATTGTCAGCACTCACATCGCTCCTGGAAAAGCAATAAAACATCAGAAATGTGCACCTGTTCTTTATTAGGAAAGTAAACTTTCTAGCTCCCAGTCTGGACAGGAGCAGGGGGAGTCATCCATCTTAAAAATAGATCCCTAGACTGAGAAGAAGGGGGAAAAACCCTCTTAGCTGTGGAGAAAGGCCAGGCTCTAAGTAAGTGTTACAATAACAAGTCAATTATAGATGCACGGAAGATAGGAGTTTCTATGAAATTTAGTTTACGTACTTAGACTTGCGATGGATTACAACTTACATTAGCGGATGTGGGTGCGTGCCCCTTGAACACAAATGCATTTTTTGAGGTAAACAAGCACACAATCCGTTCCCCTGCTGGAATGCATTTTTAAATTTCACCTCTGAATATGTTAGTTTCCCAAGGCCCTTCACCTGACCCTTGATACGGTTGTTGTCCTTGACTGCCTCGAGCATAGATGACCTGCAGGAATGTCACATTCTGAATTCTATGTTCAAACAGAGTGGTCGCATGCACCAAAGCCTTATCATACTATCAGCAATAACTAATACCGCTCATACTGCCACTGAAAAGAAGAAACATTGCTCATACTATAAGAATTAGTAGTATTATTGTTCTGATGTAGTTCATTCCAAACATTATGAATATAGTGTTTTTTATAAACTCGAACAGTCCTGCATATTATAAATACAAGTGGAACGAGAATTTAAATTTTCTGCAAACTAAAATTTTAAAATACCATAATTGTAAAAAATTGCAAACACTGTAAAATGTATGGAATGTAGTTGGAGATGCAGAACAGCATAATAAAATGGATAATCAGGAAAAATATTAGTAAAAATGGTGTTTATTATATTTATATATACATATTGTTTATAAATGTCATTGTGTCCCTGAATCCTGCTCTTTCCATTTATTTGGTCGTTCTTGGTAGTGGTAAATATGTTCAGCGTACAGGCTTTAGGACTTTTCCCAAGGACTATAATATGATTAGAGAAGAAAGGGCCCCTTAAACAATATTGCAGCTAAAATCTCAATGAAGGACTGGCATGAGATCAGCACCCTCCCGTGTATGCAAACCTACTTTACCAGAGTAAATTATTTATACCAGGAGCAGATCTGTGGCACAGATCTCCAGGCTCTAATTAAGAGGATTGTGATGCAACAATGAAGTCATAATAATGTAATTTAGCTGAAATAACACAGCCAGCCGTTTATATTAAGAGGTGTGATCACATCCTTTCTGCCGAGTTCGGCGGGTGGGTCCTGCGGCAACCCTGCTTGGTGCCAACCTGTTGTCACCTAAGTGGCAGCGAAGGCTGGCGCAGAGGAAGGTCGGGGGCTCTGTGCCACCTGGGCTCACTGTGGGTGGGTGGTAGTGGGGGGGGGATCTGACTGCTCACCTCAGGTGCGTTAGGCAGCCTAATAGAATCACAGGAGCGGCATAGCAACATGTATGGGAAGCCAAACAAACAGCCCCTGCACAGACCCAAACTCAGCACCCTCCCATTAAGTACATATTCATTCAGAGCCAGCTGGCCAGCTCAGTTGTACTTAAAAGCCATTTTTTGTGTTATGTGGAGGTTTTTTCAGTCCTTCATGTGTTCTGTCAATATGGAAGCAGAAGTCACAACATTTCTCTAAATACCTTTGTGCTACGAGGGGCAGTTAAGCATGTTTTCAGTAATAAATTATATATCGATAAATGCCACTGTGTAGATTTGTTACTGTACTATTATTGTTAAATATTGACAATGTATTGCTATTTAAAATGTGGAATATTAATATTTCACTAACAACATTAATCATTTAGTGTCAGAGTGCCACTCGGTAATGTCATGTTAAGCAGTCATCTGTTACGTGGCAAAAATGGCTGGCTAGCTAGCTTAACCACATAGTACGCACCCTGCCATCAGACATAGGATACTGCACACTAAATTACTCAAACATGCAAAGAAGCGATGGCTGTCAGTTTAAACTGACTATAAAATGAGGTCAAGGATTCCTCATACTACATGTTACATACACAATACTTTTATTGCTCTGCACCCATAGCTTAACTCACGGTCCGTATCTTTAACAATATGTATGCAAAATGTTTTCTTTAAAATCATCTTGTTCTGTTTTCTGGTACACAATGGTTGGTAATTTGGTAAATCGTCCTAACATTGTACAGAATAATGTAAGAATACTTAAGTATATATTTTGTATTTTGCTGCAAAGAAGTAATGAGGTGGTTCCTTCCAGTGTTGTCTTTGCGGAGGTAACACTATCAATCCAATAAATTCACTCTCTTGTTCAATTTCAAATATCACTGCTTAAATTTTTCACTTTGTTAAATACAATATGTCACTTTTGAGAATCAAGTCTTCCAAATCTTCTGTGAATGACACATACACTAACTTCACCTTTCTTCGCATATTTCAATTACAAGTGCATGCATCGATAGTCATTGATATCAGGTTATTGAGGTCATTTGAATTTCACTGCACTCAAAGCACCGTTGAATGCTACTGTGCAGAAAAGTGTGTGCATTTAGGCTCTGAAAGGTGGCAGTGATAACATGTCACAGCTAAAACAAAAGGCACCACACAATAAAGCAGTCACCCACGCTGCTTAGGAACACCTCTGCTTGCTTGGCGTGTTCTAAATTTCCACCACATTTACCTTTAAGCAGGGCTTTGGTGTCTCTGCTGTACTCCGCTGAATTCATTATGTTGTCCTCGCAGCCAGATTATCACACCGCCGCCCTGAACATCTGCACCCTGTCATATATCATTCCATTCATTTCTAGTTAATTTGATCCGAATATCTGCTTACACAAGGAGCCAGATGTTGCGATAGACTGTTGCACTGAAAGTTTTTGTTGTAAGAGTTTGTGTGGTGCAAGGGAATTTTATCCCAGATTGCCTTCCACGTCTGGGGCGGGACCAAGCTGTGTTTTATCTTAGTCATTGATATGTATAGTAGTTTCATAGTTTTTAATATTGGTTTTTACTGTCAGTGCACACAGAAATTATCTACAGCCATCAAAATCTGACAGGGTCCCTCTAGGCAAGCCCGAAGATGTTTTCTTTCCCCGAGTTTCAATAGGCCTGTTTACAAGATGAACTCCTCTTGCATAAATTTTAGAGGCAAAAAAAAAAACCGGAAGGCTCAGTGTGCATCTAGGGATCAATGACTTAAGCACATAAAACAAATGAAATGTGAAATGACTGTCTGTCTTCATTAGGACTCCTTTGAATTTGTGTTTGGTTTAATACCGGGGTTGTGCTATGCTTATATTTTGAAATAGAAGACAAAGGTACTTTTAAGCATTTGATTCTGAAAATAAGATCAAAGCACGACTATCTCGCATATTTGCTACGCAGTCATCAATAAGTAAATAATCCCTTGTGTAAAGTTAACTACCGCGCAGTAATATTCAGGGTTGCGGACATTGATTTGTTCCATATCCTAATAATTTAATCTGTTTTTTTTCCCTTTTTTCTTTGTCTCTCTGAGAAGCAGATGGAGAAGGCCAAAAACATATTCTATTCAGGTATTGTGGCTACACAAATCCCAAAATCTCGAGTATCCTGAGCATAATGTACTATGATCCAGTGCAGTATTATCTGATTGTATGTCTTCCATGGCTATTGTTCTCTGTAACTGATGTGCTCAGACCATTAGCATGCGAGTCCTTGCAAATTTATGCCTGTGGTTCTTGAGTATTGACATTCATGAATGGCCTCCAAGCTCATGTGCTATTTGTTGCTCTCTAGGTAGGTTGTCAGCAAGTCCTTCCATGTGTCTTGGCAGGCCTCTATGCAATACTCAGGCTTAGTATTGAAGCTGGATCATTCACAAAATAAATTAAGCCATTTACATTCTGAACCACATCTGCCGAGAAGGTCATGGAAATAATATTTCATTATGATTTTTATTACAATGCCTAATTTTTCTGTAATAGCTCCAGAAATGCTTTATATATTCTGACACCTATTCGTTAAAGCCAAATGATGTGACAAAGTCAGTGAAGAGAACAATATTTAGCCTTTTAAATAATTTAATTTCTGAAAACACAGATGGCTTGGGGAACTAATTAGGTGTTGACAACATGTAACAGTCCACCTATGACATCGCATGTATGACTTTTAATGGTAGCTTAAGTTTCATAATTCAGTAAGATTTCTGTATCGGGGCCCACTCTTCATTTCATGTCGCTTATCCCTTTTTTAGCCTGCTTTTAGTGTTGTTATCTAAAGTCTACTAAAGGCGATTGAGATCCAGGTGAAAACACAGTTCCTTGGGTAGAGGTGAGAAGCTGTGTGGATGCAGTGTTGGAAGTTCAGTGTGTGGTTATGGTCTGTCAGGTTGCGAGGAAAAGAGACAGCAGTGCTGGGCACTTACCTCCAGTTCCAGATCTGCATGAATAATCACTACAGATTAATCTTTTTTGTGAATTAGCAGCAGGGAGAATAACGCATATGACTGGCTTTGCACCACCAATGTAATTGATAGTCGGCTATGAGCCTACACAAACCTTAGAAAATGAAGCCCAGGTGACCCTGATTGGACTGAGCCTTCTGTTAGGGTTCACATAGAATCAGCTAGGTGCATTTGTAAAAGATGAGTTAGTTTGAGGTGTACTTCATGGGAAGATGTTGGCATCTTCAAATGCTGGGTTAAACAATTTTTTTCCAACACACTCATCACATTTCACTCTTAAAGGGGCCTTGTCTTTTTCCCCCTCTAATAAAATAATACATTTGATTCAGCCCTATTGTCCAACATTGATGTCATTAGCAGCCCTTGCATGTAGTTCTTCAAATCATGGTTACAGTCCAAGTCCTTACTGAGGAGTAAGTAGCTTTCAATTGATTCTTTTTGTAACTCTAATATATAGTTCATGCAGTGAGTAAAAGAAATGAAATGTAAATGAATATGTCATAATAGCATAAAGGGTTTTTTTCTTCTCATGATTTGCCTGACACCTTCAGCATTGAAGTTTTGAATCTGACCTCTGCTCTGTGTGCATGAAGTTTGCCTATTTAATTTAATCCTGTTTCATTTACTTGTATATCACTTTTAATGTAAACTGATATGCATGATGAATTAATATATTGGTATCGGCTGATATTTGTTTAAAATCATTCGGCATCAGTCTTATGTGTCAGTCTTGGTTGATTTTGCTGGTCGATATTTACACTTTAGTCAGTATTCAAATTTAGCAGCATCAGTGCTAATGACTTAACTTACAGGCATTTCTCAAATTTTACATAAATCTGATTTACCCCCACCATCACCTTTCAAATAATAGTAATACTAGTATACAAATACTAGTAATACATACCAAATATTAATAATACATAGGAATGAATAGATATTAAGCAAAAAAGATTGTTTAAATTCTGTATTTTCACTGTAAATGTACTTACAGGCATATGTCGCCATTCTCCATTAGCACTTCCGTAAACTATGCATTTCTGTGCAAACTATGCATTTTCTGCCTAAGTACAGATTTCGGTACGTTGGTTTCAGGTAAGTCAAGCACTGCCTGTACCAAAGTAATGTGGATGACTGTAATGTATCATCAACCAATTTCCATAGTTAAGGACAAGGTATATCATCAGCTCATTTTATCAATTAGAACTCTCTCCCAAGTTGGTACTGCACTGCTGGTGTCTCAGTACCTGCACTAGCCCACTGCACACATGGGGTCTTAAGGAATAATGTCACTGACATCAGGTTCACTACAGATCTGTGGAGCTCAGAGGTTAGCTGCTAATCACTGTAGGTTATCTGTAAGACAAAATGATCAGTTCCAGCAAAGAAATTCCACACTGATGCATCACTACATATAACACTGGAGTACATTGCGGTGTCCCAGGCCTGAGGGGCCCAGACTGTAACCCAGGGGTGACAATTCTAAGGGAGAAACTCCCACAGATAGGTGAAGAAAACCTAGGAGGAAACAGAATCAAGTGGAAGCCCATGTTCCTCTGGCCAGCACTAGGCAGTGCAAGTTCACATAAGTTAGGTATATTTAGGCATATTTCTGGGCAGCATAGGTATGCAGACACATTGTGAAGCAAGCAGGCAGATGGGCAGGTGAGGAGGTATAAGCAGATGGTGAGCAGGTCAGGAGATAGAGGAAGGTTGCTGGGTGGGCAGAGGGCTCCCTTAAATCAGGACCAATAGGGAAGTTAAATCAGGACACATGAGGAACTTAACAGTGGAAGGCAGCAGTGTGAGTGGAATAAAGGAGACTCAGGTGGCCTAGATTTGGCTACATGATTCAAAAGGAAAGGCAGGTGTGGACACACGTAAGGATTCCCACAACACAAGGTCAAATGTAAAGCAAGAGTGATAGCACTGACAGTACAACTGACACTGATCCTTACCCAGCTCTGTTAAACCCCTAGTAGGGGCTGAGTAACTACCTGGAGCTAGTATATCTGTAGGCTAAACAAAAACAATTGTAGTTTTAGCCTATATAGCTGTTGTGTTGTCTGGCTCAGTGGGTTATGACTCTGGGATTGTGATCAGCATTGCACTCCTGACTCAGGACTCTTTACTGCCAGTATGTGAACATACCGGAATTGTGCTTCTGTTCAATCAATGAACACGGAGATAGATAGAGACATACATAGATACATAAAAACAGTGCAAATGACACAATTAACCCCCATTGCTACAGTGACTGGCTGATCCTGCTTTTTCTATTGTGTGTTGTTTCAGATTCAAGTATCTGCATGTATGTAAAGGGTAATATAGAAATAATAGATTGTATTGTAGGGAAGGCTATTCAAAGACTTGTATGTCAGTACAAGTAACAGCCTAAAATCAATAGGAAATTTAACTAGAAAATGACAAAGCTGGACTAATATGATTAAGTTTCCTGGCATTAGGAAGAAATTAGGAAGACTGCTGCTCTCTGCACCAACTGAAGTTACAGTAATCCAAACTGGATTTTTTAAAGGTGCTAAATAGTTTTTTCTGCATTATGCTGTAGATGGACAGCATCTTCCTAAGCTTGGCTCTTCACCATGACTGTGTTCCTGTAGATCTAACATTACATGATTCTTTGTTAATCTTTTCACAGAAGCAAACCAGAATCAGCATTATTTTTGTTTTCCCTGTGTCACGGGAGTTTACTCTGGTATGCCCATGGTATGCAGGTAGGCTAACTGGCGTCTCTGATTTGCCTATAGTGTATGATTGTCTCTCTGAGTGTATGCATGCATTATCCCTGGAATAGACTGGCATTTCATTCAGGGTATACTCTACCTTTCCCATCTCATTCAGGGTATAATGTACCTTTCCCATCTCATTCAGGGTATACTCTACCTTTCCCATCTCATTCAGGGTATACTCTACCTTTCCCATCTCATTCAGGGTATACTCTACCTTTCCCCATCTCATTCAGGGTATACCCTACCGTTCCCATCTCATTCAGGGTATACTCTACCTTTCCCATCTCATTCAGGGTTTAATCTACCTTTCCCACATGTGACCCTAACCAGGATAAGTGGAAGATGGATGGATGGATGGATGGCTTTCAAGAAGCTGAATGTGAAAATAACTTAATAAAAATACTAAGTGGTTGGTTTTAATGTTGTGTTATCTACTTTTTGTCTCTCTGGGTTGTGTTGGCTTTTATTTTTATGAAATGTGGAATCATTTTATCTGGAGAGAATATGAACTATATGTCTGACTCGACACTGGGAAATCCACTCTGGTTCTAGTCCCTCCAGCACACATTTGCAGGGTTGGATTACACTTATTTACACCAAACAATTATGGTAGAAACACACAGAACTGACTACTCGGTGAACTTAATTTTGTTATTCTAACTTTTGTCATAGTACTTGTTGCTGGTACCTGGTGCTAACATTTGCCGTAATGTCAACGGTACAGGAGTGGGGAGATAGTCAATCCATTTAGTGATGCTGAAAATGATTTACTGGGAAGTTACTGGGTACAGTCCATGGCGCATGTAGGACTGGAAAACTGTTGGCACTAAGTGGCAGAATTGAATTTGTCAGATGGGATTAGCTTGACAGAGCCAATTGTATGGGTACTGGGATGAGTTTGAATCAGAGATGCTGGCTGCACCAGCTCGTGGAGGCGGTGTGCCGGTTTCAGCTGCTGATAATGACAGCACAGATGCTGGCGTGCAGACCAGAGTCAGGGTTGATGGCACAGGGGTTGGGTTGGCCATGCAGCCACACAGTGATGGCTTTTAATTACAGAACAGGGCTCTGAGCATTCGGGGCCATGCCCACTGATGGATAGCTGGGAGCTAAAAATGGAGACAGGCGTGCAGAACGCTGAGGATTTCATGTGGGAGGGGTGGCACGGAGCTGACATATACTCTATGGATTCCATTAAGTGCCTCAGTCCCAAGTGTTAGTCCATTCATTTGCTCTGAGTTCGCCGCAGCAGACTCTCCTTGTCTCAGGACAGGCATAAGCTTGCTCACATGCATGTTGACTGCTTATTCAGTTGGATGCAAGAATACATGGAGAAGATGTAAGCAGGAGAGAAAATGGTGAACAAGGCCAGAGGTAATGGTGTCTCGGCGCCCTGGAAGACGGTGAAGCTGAACAGTAACGATTAAGAGCAGAAGCAAAATGCTCCACGTTATTTGCATATTGACAAGGCTGCAATGGGTAGTAATACAAACATCGTTGTGTCTTTTTCTTGTTTCATGCGTAGCATTTGAAGTAAGTATACTACAAGCACACAGTGTGAGAGCTGTGGCCATCTTCTACAGGGACAGTCATGTCAACATGTTTCTTTTTATTGATTTGTTCAATTAGCCCCTTTATTCTCAGCAATTTATGTAAATTGGTTTGTTCTTGGGCACCAGTGTTTTCACCAGTCACTGGACATGTAACCTTTGATGGCATTTCCTTCTATATTTATTGGCTTCAATTCCATGCCATTTCCTGAAAGCGTAAAATATCGTAAATAAACTTAATCATTGCTTTCAAGATCCTGTGTCATATGACTGTGCTTGCCATCCTGACCAGTGATATTATCAAAAGTGATGCTGAAAGACCATAAAATAGGCCTCTGTTAGGAATTTTCACAAATTCATGATGGTTCTGTTTTAGGTGGCACTAGAGCAATATGCTTTCAACCTAAGTTTGGGTCTGGTGCCACCAAACCCACTTTTTGGCTGTGGCTGATCAGCTGGCTGAAATTTATCCCAGCCCTCTGCCCTGATGTATCAAAACCCACAAAATCCAAATCGGCCATCCTCTTTCTCCTCTGTCACCATATCCCCTACACCCCTCCACTCCACCCTGCAAGTTCTCCTTTTTTCACACATTTGTAAACCCTTCTGCCTTAACAGAAGCCTGCATAGTCCAGCCACAAACTATAGGGTACAGGAATGCTAGAAATGTGCAGATCAGGGCCATTTCCAGAGAGAATGTCCCCAAAAGGCTTGATCTTTGCTGGCAGCGAGTGTCCAGACATTTTCAATGTTGTGTAATTCAAGCTCTTTCATCCATTAAAGCACGAGTTAAAGGGTTTGGTATGTTCATGGAAATATTTATATGTCTTCAGTAAAGCAGGTTACTCTAATTTCCACAGGGAAAAAGTATCATGTGATAATCGTGGTTAGTTCGTACCTTACTCATTGGCAACACTCTGAAATAGCTGTAGGGAAGTGTTTACACTGATTTGGCGAGGGTTCCATTTCTGGCATTTAGAAATGAATGAACAGGGGCCATGAGCAGTGTAGATGTAGCAGATAGAATGTCAGCTGGGATCTTCTCCAGAAAGTGGGAGCGGAGGGTGGGTTATCTAATCAAGGACCTCATTGAACCACTCCGTTAAAAAAACTTATCTCTTCACGTGTCATGAAATGAGAAGTAATCGAGTTAAATTTGACAGTATTATATTCCGGTTGTTTAGTGCTTAATAGAGATTATGATCCGAGGTGGGATGTGGCCCTATGGTGGGTTAATACCCAGTCCTGGGTTATCCCATACCTTAATGCTCCGGGCTCCAGACCCCAGTAACCCTGCACAGGGTATGAAAAATGGAGACACACATGTTTACAGGTCAGTAAATTATGCAATTGCCGTACCATCTAATCCATTTTCCAACTGTGTATTCAGTTCAGGGTCATTGGGCTGAAGATCAGCCCTTCATAGGGCTACACGCATACACAAACTCGCACAAAAAAATCATACACTCTGTGATATAGAGTCTTCCAATTGCAGTATCAGAAAAAAAGCAATGTCAGGTAACTTATCATCGTCTAATGGCGGGCATTTGGAGGATGTGAAAACACTCCAGAGGTTAATGGTCCAGTTCTATTAGCTGGGCACTGGTGCAGACGTTCGTAGGTGGTACACAAGCTGCCAAGACTGCCAGACTGTTAATCCTGTGGCCATACCAAAAGCACCATTAAGCCTTCTTACTTTGATGGATTCTTCTTTGAGAGGTTTGAGATGGATCTCATCTGGACATTGAACTGAAGAACACAAGGGCATTGCTTTGTATCTGTCATTATAGACTACCTTCTGCATGAACCTTCCATACAATATCTCATCTAGGAATACTGCTAGGGCATTGTTTCAGTCTTTATTTCATGTTACACTCCAGACAGATGAAAGCATCTGCTTCTAATCACATGAGATTTTTTTCCAAGAAGCTTTGCAAATTATTGAAAAATTTGAACTAGCACTACGTACACATAAACAGATTGCTTAAACAGCAGTTTTAGTAAAATTAGATGCTAGTAATTTGTAGATTATTTTGAAATAATTGACCCTTTATTGTTTACTGTGGAAGAGGTTCCCAATTCCTAGTTAATCACCATTTCAATTATTGTGCAGTGAAGGTCAGGGGCATTTTGGATCTTGTTAAGGAATACTCAAAAAGGGTCCAGGCTTGTGTAACAGTGAGGGACACTACAGCCTACAACTGAGAAGAAAACTGTTCTCTAAGGATGGTTTTAAGAGAACATTTGCTTCAGGCCCAACAAGGCTTTTACAATAAAGGAGTGGATATACAGTACATGTTTTTAAAACAGGAGAAGTGCCTCTCTTGCTTTCACCGATTACCTTTAAGTTGCTTTCAAAGTGGCAAGAGCTCTTGAAGGTTTTTTATTATGGATGGAGTCTGGTGAACCAACTGATGGAACGTCCTCCAGGTGTATCAGGACAGACTCCTGAAAGACAATGGGAGAGTGTTGCTGCTGGGTTACTAACTGGATCAGCAGCTGAAAGTATGGAGCTGGCCCAGAACATGCTAAAACCGCCAAACAATGTTCTCTTTACCATTAACCTCATATGATTTAAATGCTACAAAGACACCTCAACAGGTTTTGGTGGGTTTGGGTCATGACCAGACTACTAGCTCTTATAGTTTACATAAAGTAGGTAATCAGTCTAATGGTTCAGTTCAAGTCATTGAAAAATATACAAGGTATTGAAATTCGTATCAATCACCCAAATCGACAAGAAATTCTGCTTATCCCCAGTATCTCAGAGTCCAAGATAAAACTGTGTTTCTCTACTCTTTGTGTTATTCTTGCAGTAGCCTACTTGCATAACATCATTGTGTAACACAGTGATTGGCAACACCGTTTTCCTGCATTTGATGGCAATCCTGCCGTTGCTCTGGACAGAGAGGGTGGCCATTTTGGGGTTGTTCTTGGGTAGCCCATTCAACTTCAGTTATGTGGAAAAGCAGTCACAGTCAATCTACAGCCCAAGTCTATTTAGCAGTTATCCAGTCACCTGATCTATTGCAATGGGTCGAAATAGACAACATTTTTGATTATTATGATTTTGCTTTATGTGGTTGCTTTAATGTGCCTTTGCATTTCCCAAACAACCCGATCCTAACATTTAGGTAATTCCATAGTGTTTTTCTGAAGCTCTTTCAATTTTCTGGTTGTCTTAACAGCTGCATAAAGGATTCAGGGAACATTATTGGTCTGGTAATGTGAATAAACCTGTTCCTCACTGCAAGCTCCCTTTGTCTCACAGTTATGCTTTCTGCTCTGACCAGAGATGCTGACACAGATGAGGTACTTTACAAGCTCAAGAAGAAAACATAAAAAACATAACTTATTTTCTAACCTAATTCTAATTTGGGGATAATCATTGGCTCCATTTTAGCATGTTGTGATTGCACTATATTAGTACATGACAATCAGTATTTTTGTTTTTTAGATAACCAATTGTCTTCAACTTTCCAGAATAATGAAACTGAAATATTGTGAAATATGTCAAACGTTTGTCATTATAGTAAGATATGGTAATATAGTACAGTAAATATGGATAATGGTGTCTAATATGAAAAAATCTTTTTGTTAAGGTAGTAGAGAATAGGTTTGACTTTATACTGTTTCTTAAAATCACAGAAAATTACACATTATGCCTGCTATTTTAGACAAAGTGTGGACCTAATAGAAATTGGCATGCCATTTCTGAGCTCTGAACACGCAATCTCATTCTTATCTACACTTGTACATCTTGTCCGCTGCAGTTTAAGGGTTTATGGGAAGTTCCACTTTTCTGTTCAACAAAATATCTTTGTAATGGATCTACTCATGTTCTGTGTCACAAGGCGTTGTACTTTAATGATACAGTCTAACTTCTGAAATAAATAATTTAGTATAAATTCCAGGCCAGAGTTCCTTGAAAATTCACATATGTGACACCAGGGAGGTTTAGTGACGTTGGAGGTTGGGCAAGTGCCCTGTTCTCTCTGTCTGGCTGTGGATGGTGTTTTCAGGCGGGAAGTCATTATGACATGGAACCAGTGGAGGTTGGTCTGAGAGAGGCCTTTTTTTGAGTGTCTCCATTTTGGCTGCAGGGACATTGGGGACGTTGGGACCGTAGTACTGGGAGCGACGAGCAGAAATGGAATAGGAGGGAGAGAGCGGACAAACGACAGCCAGTTACAGAAACATAAATGTCTAAAACAGTCATTATTATTTTATATAAATGCTTTTCTTTGCTTAAAAAATTGAAGCTGAAGTGGCAGCACCAGCACTGTGTGTGTCAGACAAAAGCCAAGGGACCGCAGACACTTCAGCTGGAGGAGAGTGTTTGTTAAAACCACATGTGCAACAGCTTGCAGTAAACAGTAAATATGTGGTGGGCTTGGCAGGACCCCGCGTTTGCTGAGGAGTCTGCAGCCAGGTTCTGCAGAGCGAAGCGGCAGCATGTCGTTCTCCTCCCTGCTGGACTAGACCGTCACCACGGACTCCTTCTTACCAGAGAATTCTTTATGGGGTCAATAAGTTGTTGTTGTTGTTATTATTATTATTATTATTAATAATAATAATACTAATAATAATAATAATTATTATTATTATTATATTATCATCATGATCATCATCTCATGACCCTGTAAAAGGGTCTGACTGTTGATTAGATAAATAATTGGTCAGATTTAAGGTACCCCAGTTTAGACTTTTTCTTCATTCACTTACATTTAGCCCAAACCACCTTAATTCTGACAAGTTACATTGCTAACCCAAAAATCCAGCTTTGTGAGTCCCCAGTATAAGTGGCTTCAAGATATAATATAATGATATTACTTACTTTTGCACTTCTTCAATGCAGGATTTTCAGTTATTATTATTATTATTAATAATAATCATAATTAAGAATAGGCAATGTTTTTTCCCTTGATGTTTTAATAACTGCAGTCCATGGATCTGAAGTTTGTTAGGTCGTTTACTCTGGAGCCTTTGGTAGTGGAACTGCTGCGGAGAATCCTCTATATTAAAACAGCTGTAATTTTGCAAAAAAACCACAGTTTTTTTTTCTCTGCAAATTCCCTCTCTAATCAAATGTTACATGTGACCTTTTACTGCTCTGCATTTGATATTTATTTTAAACCATAATGTATGATGTGAGAAAAGGTAAACAAGACAAATTTATTTTTTTTTAAAAAGGAGGAAAAATTATTATGTTCCTGTCATCCTGACTGGGATAATCAGCTAGAGAATGGAAGATTTATTAGAACGATGTCCAGTTTTCTTCCACTTTAATAAATAATGAAACTGAATTATTGTGAAATACTTATAACATTTGTCAGTGTAGTAGAATGCGGTAGTATAGTGCGGTAAATATATTATGGGTAATAGTGTCTAATCAGTAAGCACTTAGAGGATGGATAGAAGGGTGAATGGATAATACTTACTAAAATGCTTTTTAATATTTTGGCTATAAAAGCGGATATCTTGACCAAAGCTGTTTATAAAGCAGATGTCATGGTCCTTGTAGCTCTATACCAAAGTACATTTTTGCATTATGCTTTGCATTAAACTGGCCAGGCTGTCTATGCTACTCTGCGGTTCTGTCGAACAGCTGGTCCCTGGGGTAAACTGAAGCGAACAATACCAGTCCATGGTCCTCTGTTCCAAACGAGGGACCGGCGCTCTTGCCAGACAGAATGCCTAGTAACATATTAGTCGTGTCAGCAGGGCCACCCACTAGAGTTAAACTGGGGCCTTGTGGTGCCATTTGGCTCCTGACCTGAACACAGACTTTGGCGTTGGCACTGTCCGATACCATTTTTCCCAGCTTTTCAGTGCTGTTGGTATAGAGCAGGCAGGTAAGCTTAATGGACCCAATCCTGGAACGAGCCAAAACATTCCCCCCTACTATTCAACACCACAACACGGCCTGTCATTCATCCCCTATCCCCTCACAGTACGTGGTCCAACAATTGTCCCTCTTTCTAGAATGGGTGGATACTCACAGTTGCCCCCCCCGATTTCAGATTGTGTTTGTTCTCATGTTTATTATGTGTCTCCTCGTGTCTTTTAAGATCTCACCCCTCGTCAGTAGCTTTAGTTGGTGCTGTTCTTTATCCTGTGACAAGAAATTAATGTCGTTTCAGTCTGAAAATGACCTTCAGGACATGAAAAACAAAAAAGTGTCTAATTTCCTTTAGAGGAATCAGAGAGTGCGTGTAACTTTGATATGTATATACCCTTGATATATCTCACCCATAGTGCCACGCTCCCCTGTGATCTGTGGGATTAATTAGGTGGCATGGGCATGTACCCGTTAAAATCATAATACTAATTTACCCAAACGAACCGCGGCATCTCCGTGGGTGGCGGTAGTGGGCCCTGGTTTAGCCAAAGCCACTTCGCTAAAACGTTAGTTAATGTGGCCGACGCAAAAATTAATTGAAAGCCCGGGAAGGCGCACAGCGGCTACAAACCAAACTCATTCATGATAATGAAATAAATCACCATGCATGAAACCCTTGGGCAAGGCCAGATTAGACCCTCAGTTCACTTTTTCATCAGTGCAGAAATGAGACTTGTTACATTACCAGCGTACACGTCGCCTTTTCCCCAGCGCACGCCATGCAAATAGATGCATATGCTGATTGTTTGGATGTGTGTCAAGTTGCCTTTCCCATGCAATTTATTAGAAAGTTCTGTCACCCTAATTATACATGCAAGTCTTAATTAGATGGAATTGGCTGTGTTTTACAGATGGTCCTGCAGAAATTCTAAGAGTGCCTTATTACAGTGACATTTAGCCCATCGTTAATGACAGTTGCCTAGTTTGTAATTAGTTACTGGGTTTGGGCATTACAGTAAGTCACAGAGTAGCCCCTAAATAGCAGTTTGCATATTACAGTGAAGCGTCGACACGCTTTATTTTGAAAGGGATGGACAGGCCCTGAGGAAATGCCCCCGTTCTTCATCTCATTCTTGAAAATCTGGTAAGCTGGTTAATTATGTCAGGAAGCGAGATTGCACCAGGAAAACCTATGTCTGTAAACGGTTAAACAGCTTCAATTTGTAAACTTTCTCTGTGAATTGGAGGGCAGGGTATTTCTGAGCAGGACTCTCACCGATGCACCTGGGGATGCTGAACAAGCATTGTCCCGCATCCGTCAAAGTGCAAATTATTTTTTATGTCTGCTTTTAAACAAAAACAAAACGACAGGACTGTAATTTAAACATGGTTATACCTATTTATGCTTTGGAACAAACAGAAGGGGAGAGTATTATACACAGTTGTCCACATAATTTAGTGTGGCGTGTGGGGAGAAGCACAATAAAATGGAGGAGATGGGACTTCCTGTTTACAGGAGCGACAGATGCCTTCTTACTAATGCACTAACTCATTTTGATGGCATTTCAGCCCACATCACTTTGCTCTTTGTCCCACGAGTCCATCCCCCAACAGCAGGAGATTGATTTCTTTACCCAGGGTATCAGGATTCATCTCCGCCCTCTTTCACATGTTTGTTTTTGCCTGGGAAAAAAGTCCAAATAAGGCAGTTAACAGACTGAATTACAGACACTGGTAAAGGTGAATAGCTGCGGCTTACTGTTCAGAAGGGACATGTGGGCTGACAACATCAGGGGGCAGCGATGCACGTCGCTCCTTGCCCATGTGTCGGCTGTGAAGCTGCCAAACAGAAAAAGTATGGCGTCTGATTAGTAGTACAAATGTGTTTAAAAGAGCATGAACTTCCATCTAAAATAGTCTTTTACTGCGTCCACAGCAGAGAGAGGGAGAACATGCACATTTGGGGCTTTGCTCCTACAGTTAAGCATGTTGGTATGGGGGTGTTTTGTGTGTGTGTCTATATATTACATGGGAAACTCAATTTCATAAAAATTTGTGTCTGCAGTCTAATTACTAAACTAGTCAACTAGTTAAGGTTTAGTCTGGGTAGGGATTAAGGTTATTACAATTGGGATTAGGGTTTTGCCCATAGAAGTACTTTGCCCGTAGGTCCCCACATAGATATCAATACAAAGTATCTGTGTGTGTATTATGTTTATATTACATTGTGGGGGACCAAATACCCCCCATAATGTAATAAATATCAGGTGTTTTGATGTTCTGGGCTCCGCACAAAAATCTGTGAATTCAATCAAAAAAGTAAAAATGCCACAATTTTCATATTTGGTTTGGCTACTTATAGTTAGGATAGGGATGGGTAGGGGTTAAGATGTCATACTGAGATTAGAGTTATCCACATAGAAATGAATGGAGAAGTCCCCACAAAGATATAAATACACTTGTGTTTGTGTGTGTGTGTGTGTGACTGTCCCTACCGGAGTGTGGAGTGGCCACAGAGAAATTAAGTGTGCGTATACATGTCCCTGTGGTGGTGTCTAGAGCGGGCAGTGGAGCACAGCCTGGTACTGGCTCCCGCAGGACAAGGGAGTGGTGATGACGTGGAGCAGAAGGAATGCCCCCCCCCCAAACACTCTTGAAGATACTAAGGATGACAGCCGGAACTCCATCTACCCCAAACAGTCAAAATAATACAAAAATGCAATAGTAATGGGTGCTAAATTAAATCACAAACATACCATTGCTCACAGGTAAGCTGTGACATGATGAGAATTGGGGTATTTGGGGGATTTATGTTAACATTTGTGTTTTAAAATGCAGACTAGCAGGAAGGGAGGAGGGTGCATGGAGAACCTGTGGTTAAATGGATATCTCTCAGGGAAGCAGCCTGGGCTCTGGGCAAAATGGATATCTCTCAGGGAAGCAGCCTGGGCTCTGGGCAAAATGGATATCTCTCAGGGAAGCAGTCTGGGCTCTGGTTAAAATGGATATCTCTCAGGGAAGCAGTCTGGGCTCTGGGTAAAATGGATATCTCTCAGGGAAGCAGTCTGGGCTCTGGGTAAAATGGATCTCTCTCAGGGAAGCAGCCTGGGCTCTGGGCAAAATGGATATCTCTCAGGGATGCAGCCTGGGCTCTGGGTAAAATGGATATCTCTCAGGGAAGCAGCCTGGGCTCTGGGTAAAATGGATATCTCTCAGGGAAGCAGTCTGGGCTCTGGGTAAAATGGATATCTCTCAGGGAAGCAGCCTGGGCTCTGCGTAAAATGGATATCTCTCAGGGAAGCAGTCTGGGCTCTGGGTAAAATGGATATCTCTATGGGAAGCAGCCTGGGCTCTGGGAAAAATGGATATCTCTCAGGGAAGCAGCCTGGGCTCTGGGTAAAATGGATATCTCTCAGGGAAGCAGTCTGGGCTCTG
>JABFEB020000020.1:3919400-3931737 GCA_019775895.2 Stomatorhinus ivindoensis | reverse complement strand
ACAATCACCCAGAGCCACATACAGGAAACGCAGACCGAACATCAACAATCACCCAGAGCCACACAGGAAACGCAGACCAAACACCAACAATCACCCAGAGCCACATACAGGAAACGCAGAACGAACACCAACAATCAGCCAGAGCCACACAGGAAACGCAGACTGAACACCAACAATCACCCAGAGCCACACACAGGAAATGCAGACCGAACACCAACAATCACCCAGAGCCACATATAGGAAATGCAGACCGAACACCAAGAATCACCCAGAGCCACACAGGAAATGCAGACCGAACACCAAGAATCACCCAGAGCCACACACAGGAAACGCAGACCGAACACCAACAATCACCCAGAGCCACACACAGGAAACGCAGATCGAACACCAACAATCACCCAGAGCCACATACAGGAAACGCAGAACGAACACCAACAATCACCCAGAGCCACACACAGGAAACGCAGACCGAACACCAACAATCACCCAGAGCCACATACAGGAAACGCAGACCGAACATCAACTATCACCCAGAGCCACACAGGAAACGCAGACCGAACACCAACAATCACCCAGAGCCACACAGGAAATGCAGTCTGAACACCAAGAATCACCCAGAGCCACACACAAGAAACGCAGACCGAACACCAACAATCACCCAGAGCCACATACAGGAAACGCAGACCGAACATCAGTAATCACCCAGAGCCACACAGGAAGCGCAGACCGAACACCAACAATCACCCAGAGCCACATACAGGAAACGCAGACCGAACATCAGCAATCATCCAGAGCCACACAGGAAGCGCAGACCGAACACCAACAATCACCCAGAGCCACACACAGGAAACGCAGAACAAACATCACAAATTACCCATAAAGCAGACATGAACATCAGTAATCACCAACACAAACATTTACAGAACACCAGCAATGATCCAGACATGCACATATGTACACACCAGCAGAAATCTGCAGTAGCACACACAGAAAACACATGTATGCACACGCAAGCAGAAATGGCCTGCTAATATAAACATGGGAATTACACACATGCACTCAGGCTGTCTTGCCACACCCATCCTCAAATTTTTTTGTCGTCGCTGCCAATATGGCGCGAATCATCCGTCGCGATGCACAATGGCCCCACAGCGAGTCTTCGGAGACGCGGCTTGAATGGCAGCCGCTCCCTGGCCTGTGCTCTGAATGCTATCTCGGAGCCCCAGCGCACACACCCAGCGACGCCTCTCTGGGAAAGGGAACGGCGCGCTTGATAGAAAGTGCGTTCGTTTCCCACAGGTTCCCACCAGCACGCCGCTGGCTGCTTCCGGGAGCCCTATCAAAAGCCCGTCGCCTTTCAAGTGCCCGAGACAAAAGTGCCCTGTCGCCCTGTTGCGGCGCTCCAAGTGGAATAATCTGCGCTCTTCCTCTTTTCCGCGTTAGGCGGAGCCCGGCAGCCTCCCGCCGCCACCTCGCGTCGGTGGGATTCCGTGCGATTTTCTGACGCATTTTGAAGAAAGCTCACGTCCCTATTCTTCGTTTTTAAGGGCAAATCCATCCTCTGAAGTAAAATGGGCCTTTGCAGTTTAAATAAACTGCAAATGCAGAAATATTAAAATACAATTATTTAAATGTAAAGGCCTCGAGACTCGATCCCTGTAGAAGGATAGAGGCAGAGAGTAAATGATTGTTAGAACCAGATCAGCATATCATGCATTATTTAAAAATAGAAATCAGGTGTTCAGTGGCCTATAAAATTAGTTGCATTTGTTTTTTGTTGTAATGAATAGTTTTACAGAATTTTTTCCATGCCAAAAAGTATCATCAGTGGGATGTTCTATTGGGAGTCAGGGTGGTGGCTTTCTGAAGGGTGGTGTGGTATTTGTGCACCTACATTTTTGGGCTTATTCCCTCTTCTTCTGATAGCATGACTCCAGGATCTTTCTCTTTATGTCAAGTGTTTGTTAAGTCATAAAATGTTGCAAGAAGACCAGATCTGGCCCCAGATCTGGCCCTAAAGAAAGAACACCATCTACTTTGAGGTTGCAGAATTTCTTGACCTCTTTTCCCAGCAGGCTTGCAGTTGCAGGTGCTGTCCGCGTCCTCCCTCCTACTCAGAATGGGAAAGCAGGATGGTCCGCCTGCTCACACTGCTCAGAATGCCCTAACTTCACCGCCTCTCCTAAAATTCTACATGTCACAAAGTCTACTTCACCTTGAAGATGGCTTTGAGTTTACAGTATTTGATGAAAGCAAGATGCTACATCAGGACCAAATGGCTCTGTAACGCTTAGTAGAGTTCCGGTTGTTTGATTTCATTTAGTCAGGACCCAATATGTGCAGTTTTGCTGTGTGTTTTGTCACTGGTTCAGTTGCCAGGCTGGAGTGTCTGGTAGTCAGCTCCCTCTCTCTCCCTC
Source organism: Stomatorhinus ivindoensis (assembly GCA_019775895.2). Classification (NCBI taxonomy): domain Eukaryota; kingdom Metazoa; phylum Chordata; class Actinopteri; order Osteoglossiformes; family Mormyridae; genus Stomatorhinus; species Stomatorhinus ivindoensis. Next base: position 3,929,320 of record JABFEB020000020.1, on the reverse strand, counting down.
CCTCCCTCTTTCCCTCCCTCCCTCCCTCCCTCCCTCCCTCCCTCTCTGTGCCTCTTTCACCCCTTCCTGCTGGAGGCTCTCGCTCGGATGGAACGAGCTCCTGGAGCAGTTGAAACAGGGCAGCCTTTCATACTGCACAATGAGGCCCAGGCTGCTAGACATTCATTACAGGCACTTCCTGCTTTCGCAGCGGCACTAACCGACTTGAGGAATAATCATCCACACGCTTTATTTGCATAGATTTGCAACCGTAATAAAGCAACATTGATTTGTCCAATAACCTCTACACCAAGTTCAAATGGCAAATGATTTTTTTTTTCCACACAGGAGGCAGTGGTGGCACTGAGGGTGATGTCCCATTTCCGGCAACCCCCCCTCTATCCCCAGCAGCTGTTTACTCTCGTGCTAATAGGCATTGCTCGCGAGCCCGCTACAGGGTTCCTCTTCCTCAACTGACATCCCCACCCCACTCCCCACTTCTCTCACGGACACAGTGCATCGTGCACAGGATCCTCGACAGTTCATGCCACAGAGATTCAGCTTTGAGCAGCAGCCACTATTGTTGTGCCGTAACCACATATGGGCTTTAGTTACATGTCACCGTTTTGTCATTGTGTTGTGTGTTTATATGTCCAACCGTGCCTTGGGTGGGCATGTTGGTAATGTTCTGGGGTCTTCAACTGAGGGTTGCATTCCATAAATTAATCTTTGGTCAGTGAAAATATCACGGTTTCATTTTAAGTATATGTGCAGTATGCATATATTTATGCAGAACTGGATTCTAGCATCTTTGTGGTATATTTGTAGTATCTGGTCTTACTACATAATTACATGCAGTTCTCAAATAAAACTCTACAGAGCAGATTAAAGTCCACAACAACAGTTTAGACCAACTTATGTTTGCCCAATAAAATAGAGTTTTTAGTTTGAAAAGTCTGCTTTATAATAATGTGCATATGATGTGAATTTTGCAACGTTGTGTTTATTGGGTTTTTATACTTAAGAATACTTTTACAGTGATAACAGTATTATTGCTCTATGATATCAGGACAAAAAAGGAGTGTAGGACCTTTTGGTGGCTGATCGAGTCCCCCTTCAGCAACTGCATTTTCCTTCCATGCAAAGTATCACAATGTAGTGCCATCTACTGGAATTCTTAATGTACTACGGGTGAAGTATTCAGCCAGCGTCCTGGAAATTGTAATAGATCTTTTCAGTGTTCCCCATACGGGTATCGTTAATTAGGATTCCAATAGTAAGCTTTGGGCAAACAAACTATCTAATTTCCAATGATTTAGCTGACGTTGAAAATTACATCTACAGTAATGCAGGTCTTTGCTATCAGAAGCACATTTTCATCTTGTGAACAAATATAGATGTCATTGGGCAAATGTACTGTACATATGTTGTGTGTTTCTGCATTATTTTGTTGTTTTCTAGTATCGACTGTTACTGGACAATTAAATTGTCTCAGACAATCGCAAAGAAATATTCACTTTTATAACTTGTTTATGGCAGCAACTGTATCTAAGTTATTCTTTTGTTAAGTGTTTGCTGTGTTCCTGTCTTTTAGAGCCTTATCTGCTTTGCTCTATGCATAATACCTTAAACACCAGGTATGGGAGTGGATTCACACCCCCAGCTTTGTGTGCGTGCGGTTTGCATGTTCTTCTCATATTCTAGCTTCCTCCCACAATCCAAAACCATGTCATATGGTATGTGACTGTATGTGAGAGTGTGGCCTGTGATGGGCTGGAATCCAGTCTAGGCTGTGTCCTGCCTCATGCCTTACGCTTTTCTGAGTAAGAAGTATGGATATGTGAATGGTATGGTAATTTTGTTCAAGTAGAATATTGGATGTTCCAGAAAATTACGTTTGAAGTAAAAATTTTCCCACCTGTCTTAACCGTTAATGAATTGTGTTTAAACGTGAAATTGAATTGCATTACATACAAGAAAAGCCTGGAATTTATGGAGGGCATCAGTGTTCCTCCATCTCATCAGAAATGCGTTCTCTCTTTTCACACGGGGCAGGCGCCTCACTGCCGCAAAATCTGACGTGTGATCCGAGGGTTTTCTTTCTGCTTAATATAGAAGTAGTATTTGTGTCACTTGTGTTGTCTGCCTGTTTGAGCGAAGAGGTGAAAACCTCGTACAAGACATAGCAAGGGAGAGCGATGTTCCCACTGCTGCTGGAGACACTAGATGCGGAATTGATACGTAATGTGTTTGCACCCGGATTCCATTTTGATGCTCAGGGCAATCACCGTAATGTACAAGTTGACGGCTCTGGGGGTGGGGCTCTGTACAATGTTCTGTGGCAAGGTGTTTGTGCAGAGAATGTCAGCATTTCACACCTGTGCCTTTTCTAATTGGATTTCTAATGGCAGAGAAAATCGTGCATCAAGCTACAGGTGAACTAGGTTCCCAAGGCGTCTAGTGATCAGCCGTTTCACGTTGCTGAGAAGTAGGGAATGTTGAACATGAGAAACAGGCTACACAGCTTGCATGAAGATCGTAAGAGAAATCCAGACGACTATGGGGGAAATTTTGTAAAACCTGTATACACTGATGAAGGTTGTGAAATAACATCTTGGTTTTAAGAGGGCTCAATATTCTTTCTGTTGGCTATATTCCTTACGAATAAAGAATGACCAAAAGTTCACTATGGTATTCACTATTTTCTATCAAAGTTGTGTGCTTCAGATACATTTTGTACTCGTTGCTGCCTTCTGCCCTGTACAGTGTTTGCAGTCTACATCCCTTTAACCCCACCGTGCTCAGAGGACTTTAACTGAGCTTTGTCTCATCGCTATTCCACCTGTACTAAATTATTTACCTTCTATGATTCTACTTCTCTTATACCCCTTGTGTTATTTAAAAATTTTTTTTTTTTTGATGATTCTACACAGGTTTATATTTTGCCTGTAACTTGTCAGTGTGTTTGATCCCTCATTCAGACGTGTTTGATGCAAAACTCACTTAGAAGTCCACTCATGAAAGAATGCATGTTTGGTCCTTTAATATTTGAAGAACAGCACCTGGGACATCAATACATTTGTTCTAATTGGGCGTCGTGTTCTGTGTGACAAAAAGGAACATGCAACTTTTCTTGTTACGTTTCATTCGTCCCGCTTAGCATTATGGATTCCTCTAACCTCCAGGTCCAAACGTATGTAACGACGGAAGGGGTCAGAATGAACCTTGGTGGCATTTTCTTGCTGAAGTCTTAATGGCTGTTCTGCATTTTCACTGCCTGAAGGCTGGTTTCATAATCATATTAATGAGATCAGAAACATGAAAACGTGCCGGACGAAGGCGGATTAGGTGTGCAAAGGCAGGTCGTACGTGCACTGCACCTATATACTAATCTCGCAGCCTTGATCAGGGTACAGTAAATATACCCCAAGGCCTCTATTGATCAGCCTTGGATCTACCCTTACATGGTGCCTGGTTAGTTACTGTGAATGCTGGAGTTAGTTCAGTGAATTATTTTATCAAAAACACCACACATTTATTTTTTAATAAGTGCTCTCTTTGGGAGAGTTCTGTTCTCTTTGTGGCAAATGAAAAACAGGCACACTGAATGCTCAATATGGACCACACGCCGATTGCTGACATACCTCCACCAGCGTCTGCCCCATGGAATCGTGGGATTGTGGTGTTGGGTGACGCACTGTTAGATTTTAAAAAACACTGGCCTTCAGTTTGCAGATCATTCTCATGCTTACACAGATTTAGTCTGGCTACTCTGGTTTCCTCTTTCAGGCCAAAATCGATGCATTAAAGTCAGTTGGTGTCTCTCAGTTTCCCATGGTGATTGGTCGTATGTGAGTATAGACCCAGCATTGGACTGGCATCTTCAGCATGATGTCTTCTGCCCCATGCCTCACACTTCCTGTGATAAGATCCAGGCTCACCATGATGCTGTACTGAATAACAGGTATGAAAGATGGACAGTCTGTAGATTCCCCTGCAAACCTAAGTGGTTAGAAAATAGAAAGTTACATGTTAAATAATTTGCTCACCTGTATTAACTATTAATTAATAAAATTTATATGCAATTATATGAATTAATTGTATATACATTATGACTTAGCAGCGCAGAAGCTGACACGAGATCTGAAGGTTTTCAGGTGAAAACCTCGTACAAGACACAGTAAAGGAGAACGATATTCCCACTGTTGCTGGAGACATTAGATGCGGAATTGATACGTAATGTGTTTGCACTCTGTTTCCATTTTGATGCTCAGGGCAATCACCGTAATGTAGAAGTTGACAGCTCTGGGGGTGGGGCTCTGTACAATGTTCTGAGGCAAGGTGTTTGAGTAGAGAATGTCAGCATTTCACATCTGTGCCTTTTCTAATTGGGTTTGTTTTTGATGGCCGAGAATGAAAGTTGAAAGGAAGATCGTACATTTTTAAACCCTGGTTTTAGCAAACTGTAAGAAAATAGCTCTTCAGATCGCTCAGGCCAAATGCAGATCATTTCCAGGGATACTGCCCTGATTAAAATTGTTTAAAATTAGACTGAAGTGCTGACAAAAGGTCAAGGAAAAATCATATGGATTCTTTTCAGCTCTGGAACAAATGCATTTTAATGGCATAATTCTTTTCCCGTGCATATTTTCACAGCATACAAAAATTCAGTCTCTTGTTTCTACTCAATTTTGTACAACCCCTTTAAAAGGATTGTAATGGTGAAACTAACCATTGAAAAAATGTAAAGTTTGGTAAAAGCAAAAATAATTAAAAGCATGCTCATTGTCGATTGTTGCTAAAGAAAAATCAGCAGCAGGACCCCAGTTATAGTGATTTTCTATATGTTGACTAATGTGCTCGCTGCATGAAGTCTCTGAAGACATCAAAGTATTGAGCTTTTCACAAGGGGCCTATAGGCCTCTTAAGGTTTTGTGTGTCGTTCACAGATGTCCCTGTGTTAGTCCACTGTAAGCTAGTGCCTGCCTTTCTTTTTTTTTATTGATAGCTTGTTTGTAACGAATATGTATATCAGCACGGCTTGCGTTTCCCTTAAATCCTATTACATCGAGTGTAAGTCACAGCGTTGAGATTAACAAGTTGAAGCTGCTGCTGCTGCTGCTGTTCCTCCAGCTTTGGCTGCATTTCAGCGCGGCCTGCATTCGTCTTCGGCGCGTGGCGCCTTGCAGCGCGTACGGCCGAGGGGACATGAGGGGAAATTGGAGCTAATTGGCGAGTCAGGGAAGGGAGGCCAGCGGGTAGATGGGGTGCCGGGGCTGGATGAGGCGGAGCTGTGTGTTTGTGTTTGTGATCACGCGTCTTTGTACCGTCTTAGCAGTACAGTAACGGGGAACTTTATACGGATCACCCTGTAGTTTAATGAGCTCCCTCTCTCTTCTCCCTGCTGTAAGATGTGCCAGCTTTAAGCGCTCACACATGATTTAAGAAGCTGTTTAGTTATTTTTTTATTTTAACATCCTTTAAAGTAAATGTATATACATATGTGGTGTTGCGGTGAGCTTTGGAATTTATCATTTTGAAGTATTTCAAATATACACTTTAAAAATGTTTTCACAATTGATGCTTTTTCACAGTGAATCCTGGATATTCCCTGCTTTACTGTGATGAGGCATCCAGAAGGTGAGGATTTAGATCTTCTCCACCACCACCCACCCCTGTCCAATTGCAGTTGTTCTCGTGTATCTTCACTTTACCAAACCGCCTCCGGCGAGATCCGTGCATTGTGAGTGCTACCCCGAACGCACAGACAGTACTAGTGATCTAATCTGTTTTAATTGCAGCGAGCTAAAACAGACCCAGCTTTTTTCTCTGCTGTGAGCACATTCCAGTACATCTGGGAAGCTTCTACAAGTAAACAAAAGTGAAAGTTTAGCTGATAAGAAAGGCAGAGTCCCTGCTCCTTTGTAGTGCCCTAAATTTCCTTTTCACCTCTGACATGGTGCCTGACGCATCCACTGTGTGTGTACATATATATGTGTGTGTATATATATATAATATAATGTATGTGCTTTGTATAATATTTATATAATTAACATATATGTGTGTTTGTGTTTGTGATTAATATGCATATATTAGCTGTGTGAATGTGTCAGCTGTGGTGTAACTGATTTTTGATTTTTGTCACAAAATATTTTGCTGACTTCAGTATCATGTGATCATGACAGTCTAGGTAAAACGTAGCACTTATGCTTTGATCAAACAGAAATATGTCAACTGTCAGGGGTGGGGAGTATGAGCTTCAAAATGTGAACCTTTAAAACGAAACGTTTGCCAGTGAGTTTAAGTAAGGATCATGCCTGTATTGAGTGTGGGCAGAACAAAAGGGCGGAATTCCTCCAGGATTCAGGATCTCGCGGCGCTGCCAGTTTCAGTCGGAAATCTTTTGTGCCGTCTCTGCTCCTCTGTTCATAACGTCATGTCAGTGATCAAAGACATACTAAAAGGAGGTTTGTATATATGGATTTTTTATGAGAATTCCTTTTGCATTTAGAAGGACAAAGCTATTGTTCTTCGGTATCTACCCCCCCCCCCCCCCAGTATCTACCTCTGGGGTCTAGGAGTAGGGAACACACATTCACTGACTGGGGCATGATCACACATTTCTTTCAATATCATAAATGTTTTGAAAAGAAAACTGATTACAGATTTAGTCATCGTTTTTTTTCACGTTTGTACAATAAGATTTCAGCGAGTTGAACTGAAATACAAGAGAAGGATATGCAGCATGCTGTCGACCCCAGAGGGTTAACAATTGAACCCATGTTCTGATCCTTAACGTATATTGACAGTATATTTAAACAAGGAGCACTGGAGCAGAGCTTAAGCATAGAATATGTTTTTGTACAGATTTTTAGAGGTTTTTATTTATTTTGCTTTTAAATGCTGGATTTTCCCCTCTTCAGGCCAGTAGAGTATATTGCTCAGACATTGTGTCAACTCTTTCTGTCCTAAAAATCTTGGTGTCATTCTGGACAAATTGACTGCTTTTCTGAGCATCGCGATGGACATACGATCATGTTTAGAGTTTCAAATGGTGTAACATATACAGACACCTGGGTGAGGATGCGTCACACAAGTCCTTTTGTCAGGGTTACAGAATTTCTGCAACAAACCTGTGTTAGACACACCTGTGTTGTGACCTCATGGACCATTGTTATGCATGACTGTAAAGTAGAAAAAAGATTTTTTTTGTTCATTGTGTGGATGTGTCCATGCCTTCAGCGTGTAACTGTGCCTCATTCAGCAGATGGTTTCTCTTGAGGCTCAGACCTCGCATCAACCGGTTTGTATAACTAAGAAGCTTTGAGACTTAATTAGCCTGAATGAGTCTCAATGCAGCATCTTGACACACTGGCAGAAGAGGAGGTCCCAGGGCAGCAGTGTGCCTCGAGGAATCCCCCCAGCTCGGGTGGACGACTGCTCTGTAAAGGCGGAAGCAAGAGAAAAGAGGTGCATGCCATTTGTCAGGTGGTCGACACAGCCGGATGAACACAGCTCACTCATAAAGCATTTGGATTCTCGTCCAGTTTCCGGTGAAATCTGGAATTATGGCGTATGTGGTATATATTAGGGTACTATGTTCGGAGAAATAATTACCATTTTTGGTGGCATTGTTTGTGTAAAAAATCATTTTCATTTTCAATTCTTAGTTGCTGTTCAGATCTCTGGACTTAAAAACAGTTTAACCATAGCAAAATGTGAGCACTTCCAAGTCCAAAATTGAACATTCTGACTACTCGCATGCCAGTTTACTGTGGGAGTAGATTTCAGCTGAAGATGCTTTGGACCAGGTGGGCTGGGTTGGGAGGAGGCAAATGAATCCATCCATCCATGTTCTGTTAAGTTCTAGTGATCCAGAACCTTTTTCATATAGTTCAGGGCACATGTCTTCCAACTTACAGGGAAATTTGAGGGTTGGTGGTAGGATTGGCACTCCAGCCACCAGAAAGAACTCATACTATTCCACTTGGGCTAGTGTGGTGCTGAGGTATCACCCACTGCATAGTTGCACCCAGGTTCTCATCTCTGAGGTAGTTTGTTGTGTGATGGGTGTGGCAACGCACTGTAATCAGAGAATGCCCCTTACCTACCTCAGGGCATAGGGCATCGTAATACCAGCATAACTCATTTCAGGGCACTCATAACGCACAGGGGCACTCAGAAGGTCACTTGGGAATATACAGCAACTTGTTCTCCAGAGCAAAATGTCTGTAGGCTGTGGAAGGAAAATGCACTCCTAGGAAGGGAGCATCGTGAACACACAGACACCACACATGTGGAGCCCCAGAAGGTGGGATGCATGAGAATACACACTGGTCACAGTATTAAGAAAAGCACTGCACTATAAACCAGCACAGATACGGTGAGTCTCATGGATCCAGTATATTTCTGGACTGTGCTGATTCCTTTGAGCTTTTGCGCTATTTAGTGATGTCTGTGTCCCAAGGCTGTTTGATTTAGGACACGGGTGACCTCTAAAATAAATTACTACAGTGTTACTGGCTACACAGATCTCAGGCTATTCTCCCAGGGCAAGCCAGATAAAATATGGGGCCCCGGGTAATGGATGGAGGAATGGTCCTGCTTTTTGGCCCCGCTTGGCCTTAACTGAGTGCTTTTCGGCCAGAGAGAGCCTCTTGAAAAAGACAATGGCCAGACGGACTCTGTCGGAGGAGGAGCACCCCATTCTGCCTGAGAACTCAGCCTGCTGGGGGCTTCCATGCATCTCTGTTCTCTGTCAGGCTCTGCGTTTTCTCCATTGTCTACAAATAAACAGGGGAACTATGGGAAGCCTCCATTCCCCCAGACACCAGGACCAGCTTGCGTTCCCATGCTCTTCCGTCACCGTTGGGTTCATCATGCTAAGTATCCTTGGACAGATACCAACCACACTCAAAGAGCAAAATACACATTTATTACAATAAATTATCTCCCTGAAATGTGGATGTGCTCCCTAAAAAAGTTTTGTCCTCAAGGTCGGTTTTAACCTTGCTTGACCTTTGCTGGAGAATTGCAGGTTGCCTCCGATGACGCAGGCTTCCCTCAGCTGAGTTATTCCTCTCACTACAGATTTATTTTCATTTTGATGTGGAAAGGGTGTGGGAAAGAGTACGAGGTGGGGGGGGGGGGGGGAGGTAAAAAGCTTGGGATGGATAAATACGAGGCAAGCTTCTGGCTGTCACCATGGGCCTGACAGATGATTAGTCGTGATGCTAGGGCACTTTGGACGTTTCTTCCAGTCTGCAGGGCTCTGTGAAACCTGCAGTCCAAAATGGCCTTTTTGCTCCAAACCAAACAGTTCTAGGAACAGAGGGACGCGCCGCTTCATTGGGTCACGACTCTCAGATGCATTGATGTGCACTAAGACCTGGGAGGCTTAAAAGCTTTGTGTGGGATCTTGGCCTGGGGGCTTTGTGTTAGTGGTTAACACTCCAAAAACCTTCTACGGCTCTGGGAAATGCATTTCAAATATTTTTGTGTGTGCATGTGTGAGTAGATGTGTGTGTGACGGTGAAAGAGTGAAGCACTTTGTCTGTATTCTGTCAATCTCACGCAACAGTAGACATGCGTGGAGTCCCAAGCAAGCACCACACCCCCTCCCCCCCATCGGGGGCTTCATCACCTTTACAGATCTAAACCCCACCACTCAGACTTGTGCTGATGTAATCAGGATTGGCATCCAGCTACCACAGCCGTGTGCAGTGATGGTGCCATTGGTGGCCCTGTTTCCTGTCCCCAGTCTTTCCTCCAGGGGCTCCATCCAAGGACGGATTATGGGTTGTGTGGGCTCCTGGGCAAAACGTTCGCGAGCCCCCCCCCCACCACCAGCACCACCACCACCAGCACAACCACCACAATTCAAGGGCCCTTGGCAGCCAAACGCCCTCCCTCCATGTTTCCATCAGAGGCCCTATAGGGTC
>JABFEB020000020.1:3895774-3907962 GCA_019775895.2 Stomatorhinus ivindoensis | reverse complement strand
GTGGGGGAACGGGGGGGGGGGGGGCGGGGGTTCTGCAGATGCAAATGAACGACACGCCGACATTCACCATGCCGGGGCTATTCTCACACCTGCGGGCCCCCAAACCTGGTATCACGCGTGTTGTAGACAGGCTGCCGACATGCCAACCCCGACCCTGCTTACTGGCGGCCCTGCTAATCACATGCAAATGAATTCCTTGTGTCCCCCGGATCATACCCCTCGCAGTAACACATAATACAGCCCTGTCACTTCTCTCCTCCATCTTCTCTCCTCCTCTTCGTGCCGGCCCCTTCCTCCCCCTTCCCTCCTCTCCCATTCGCTGGGCTCTGAAACAGCGGCACATTCTGTGAATTGTCAGCTCATAATAAACATGTGTTAATCTGTTTGGAGACGTGAAAATCTGCAAATTGTCATGCTTACAAAAAAAAGTACTGCTTTAATGATATCTGTTCTGGGCGAACTGAAAATATGCAGTAATCATTTTAATTAAGCACGTATATGTTTGTTTTCTACAGAATACATTCATTCTCTGAATTACTATGAAGTTTCCCCATTTGTTGACAAAAAAAAAAAAATTCTGTACGCCTACCTTGTTTTTAAACCTTTTCTTGTACCGTATCATTGATATTGGTTCATTCGGTTGTCTCGTAGTTTTACTTTAATGTAGCTGGCAGGAAGGGACCGTATCTGAGTATTTGCTTAAGCTTGACCAAGCCTGTAACGTCTCATGTGTGGAAAGTTGAATGGCCCTTTCCATTTGCCTGGGTAGCTGCTGGATCAGCTTGTGGTCTAACGATAAAAATCTGCCCTGTGCTGATTTTGTGTTAAAGCAGCTAGAGCCCTTGGGATAGCCAGCACATGGGATTATTGACTGCGGTTTGTGTTCCATTGACTGCCATAGGAACCACACCAGTCTGATCGCATTCTCTTTTCCCCTTTTTCTTACATTGCTTTCGCTAAAATCAGAACTGTACATCAGTTTCTGTGTTGGAATGAGATTGGAAGTGGGCGTATCCTGCCCTTTCCAGGTCCGCCCCGCACGGTCTCATTGTTTTTCTGCCTGTGCGCGCACAGCAGCCCCGCTCACTCGATCCGAAGGCAGTTCTACCCGGAGAGCCACCACCAGTGCCTCCTGTCTTGCTGGGTCTTGACCCAGCTTGCTTGGACCAGCAGATCATATATGGTGTCTCTGCATCGTACAGGAACCCCTTCATTATGGGGGTGAATATTCGTGGTTGTCCATTATAAAGCGAATCTAAGCAAAGGGGTATATATGCATTAACCTTTTCATATAGTCTTGCAATTTTCTTCTCCCAGCCTTTCAACTCTGATATTACAGTGAGAAATCACATAGTACTGAAGTTATTTTAGTGCCATACAATGTATTCATATTCAGGCTCAAATAAAATTCAATATGTCATTCCTAAGCATTTTCCTCTGAAAATCACGCTTTTCTCTATAATTTCCATAGACATTTTGTCTGCAAATGCAGTAATCGACACATTTATAACATCAAAAGGATTCAATTTTCTTTTCAATCACACAACAGTGTGAATGGCTTTTTGCATTGAGTCTAACAATGAGAGACCATTACCACAAAATAAAGGATTGGGTTGCCTTCAGTTCCTTTTATGAAAGTATGTCAAACAATTTGCCGTATCTCACATTTGTTCTAAGCCCGCGGGGTTGTCAAACATGTCTGTTTTTAATTTTTGTCAGATGAATGTCGTTTTTATATCAATTGGGCAGGGTAATCACTAGTGATGCTTGTATTTTTTTTTTTTAATTTTAATGCTGTTAGTCTCTTTAATACACTAACGCAACAGAGTTCAGCGCACGCAGACATGACAGCTAGAGTCTGTTAATTGTGGAGGGCTAATGATTCGAGAAGGTTGGGATGCATAAGCAGGTGCCTGCTGGAAGCTGAGTGCTTGGTTCATGCCGCCAACAAGTGAAGGGGAGAAACTTTGCGTCTTCCCTTTTTTTCCCAGACATGATGTCTGAAGAATATCTGATTTTTCTAGGAAGCCCAAGACTGTAACTATTGCTCACAACAGCCTGTAAATTTTAAAAAAGGATGAAAAAAAAGGGCAACGGCTGAATCATAGCCAAAATATTTCTTAATTGGAAGCAGGGGTTTTTGTTTTTGGCGCTCAGGTATTCATGAGGGTGCTGAAGATCTAACTTTCGTCTTTTATGGGATGTGTTTGTGAAACCACGAGGGCATTGTAGTTGGAGAGGCTGCTGACCATCTGCTGTGAGATCATACCCCGAACAGCTGCCCCGGCTCCTGCCAGTGCCCACGTGCCAGTGCCCACGTGCCAGTGCCGGGCAGCAGGAGGAGATGGCGAGATGTTTATTGTTTTACAGAGAATACCATCGGGCAGCTTCTGGGTGCGGGAGGGGCAGCTTCTGAGTTCAGGAGGGGCATTTCCGCACGCCGTGCCCAGCTTTGCACCGATCTGCCAAAGTGGTTCCCTGGTAGTGTGCATCACCCAGAATAAGGTGTGGTCACCAATCCCATTGGTGAGCAAACTGTGAGAGAAAAATCATTATCATTAATTTTTTTTAGCAACATGACTGAACCATAAATTCCATGGCATACCTCACAACGCAGAAACAACCAGTGTCGTGGTGCACATGTGACCATGCAACCAAACGGCATGATGGGAACCCCAGGGTTAGGGGTTCGATTCCTGTACTTGGCTCTGTGTGTCTGTTCCCATGTTCTTTCCAACATTGTACAGGTTTCCATCTACAGTTCTGACATGGTGACTCAAACTAATGATTCTAAATTGTGTGATTTCTCAAACGGCTCGTCATCCAAGTTGCCTCATGCCTTCCATTTATATGTACAATTAACCTTAATAATTAATAAATAACCTTAATAATTAAATTAAATATCCACAGCTCTTTTTGTTGGTGCTGCTCATGTTACAGATTTCAAGCCGGGCTTTAAGGATTCAGACAGTTTGTGTTTTACATTTTTCTGTTGCTCATGATGATGATGATGATGACGATGATGAAGAATATTATTCGTTTTAACAATAATACTGTGAATAGTATTATTCATGTCAAAAGTGTGGCTGTATCAGTTCCTAGCATTGGGGTCCTGGTCAGTCTCAGTGGCTCACTTGGCCTACAGCAGGGTTCCAGTCTCAGTTGGTGTAACACGCTTACACTGCACTTTCTGATGTGTGCAGAATATCCGCACTCATCATTTTGCTGGAAATATTCTGGGTTGGTCAGGGGAGTAACATTCAAGAAAATGAAGGGTTCCCTTCTTTTTTCCCCTTCTTTTAAAAATGTAACAGCATTGAGGGAATGCGCACAGGCACACGCTGAGTGCCCAGAGAGGGGCCTCTAGCACAGTGTTTTTCTTCAGTGGAGGGACAGCCTCATTTCCCTTGGGATATCATGAAAGATAGGGGGGGGGGGGGGACAGGTAAGGGGTTATGGTCTTGGAGCACTGCTGCCCAGATGTGTATTGCCTATGGTCTCTTACATTTACAAAATATTCAGAGCGACACAGAGTATGACACATTTAAAGGGGCTAGATGCGTTTGCTTGATGGGCCAAATGGCCTCTTGTTTGTAAATGTCTTGTTTGCATTCACGTGGATGCTTTTTCTGTTCAGGATCGGTAAGGCAGCATGGGACAGAATGATTTTAGACCACGAAATATTGTCTGAATGCTTACCCCTATGAGTTTGAACATTATACTTTCTGGTATTGTCTTAATTATTGCAGAAATTCTGTTCCTGATCTGTGTTTGTGACCTTTCAAGCAGCAATTTTCTTTTGTTGTAAACATTAATACTGGGGCAGCTCAATTCTGCAGGATATATTTGCCAGTGAGATTTGGGAGGTGTGCCCAAATACTTTACAGAGAGGCCAACCGTGTAAAATATCAGGAGGTAATCCCCAGTAAAATTTTACTGTTCGTGATTACTTAGGATTTGGGGTTTAGCTACTGTATATAGATTTGCAAGATGCTTAATTGCATGTGTGCTTTATTTTACTGTGTAACTTTTTAAAATTCGATACTGAAGCTACCAGGATCAGGATTTTGTAGAAAATGAAGGAAGGTAACACTAAAGCGTGTCATTGAGCAGGCCGTCTGAGTTGTGGGTTATCACCCTGAATGTGCAGAAGAATAGTAATTAGGAGGACGAAGTGATTGGCAGCTCTCGGGGGGGTACATCGGAAATTACTGGAAATGTACTGCCACGCGTATTTAAGTAACCGGGTTAAACGCTTCCTGGGCCGACAGGAAAGCAGGCGCGTGTGGCTGTCGGCCGCGATTCACATTCAATGTGTGCAGGAAAGGGGCGGAGCCAGTGATGGAAGCCGGACCTGGCAAGCGGCGAGGCGGTATTGTGCGGCGAGGCACTCGACGCCGGAGTTCAGCCCGTCCATTCAGCACCGCCGCCGTGCCTGCCATCTCCGTGATTACCATTGTCTGCCATCTTTTGGAGACGCCGCTAACGGATGCCGCGCGCGTTCTTTCCCTCCCCGTGAAAGGGCCCGTGTAATGACATGAATATTCGCCTTTCTTTGGCCCTCCCTCTTTGTCTCCCCCGAGCTTCTTCTCGCCGCGTCGTCCTGCTTTTCAGCTTCCTCAGCCCGAGCACCAAGCAGCGGGACCGTGGCAAAGTCGCAGCCATTATGTGCCTCTCCACTCACCAGCTGGGGTCACGGTTCAGCTCTGTATGTCTCACGCTCCCCCCCCCCCCCCCCCCCCCCCCTTTGCTGCATGGCACGACAGAACATTAGGCACGTGTTTTGTTCAAGACAGATCTTGGACTTGTAGTCTGATGGCTTGAAAAGAAGAAAAAAGACCGGAAGGAAATTCTCATCCAGGAGTGCAGGGCTCTGATGGTAATCAGGCAGGCGGGTCCCGCTTGAAGCTCCAGTACTGTGGGACCTTGCCGGCATGAGCCGATCACTGATCACTATTCCGTGGCGTTAGTCGAGTCACACCGGGCTTTCACCTGCCACAGGGCAGGTCGGCCGAGTGGCCTCATCTTCCTCTCCGCGCCTTAAACCCCACATAATGACCATAATAATTAAGCCCTCCCCGGTTGCCTGCAGCTCCGTAGCTCATCTGTACGCGTTACGCCTGTGACGTGATACAGGAGGACAGCAGAACTATTAAATATCCATCATGCCATGCCACATCAGTCTTAATGCAATCAGAAACACATGACTACATCAGCTAAGCTCCTTCCATCTAGAGTGATTAAGTAAGTCTTTAATTTCCTACACAAATAAAAAATGCCGGGTCGTTTTATCATAAATGTAAATGACCTGTCTCTTCAGATGACATTTCACGGCCGACAACGCTGATGCTAATACAAGACTTTGTATACTTCAGAGAGCAGGACCATTCCACGTTTTTATTTATTATTTTATTGAAGAGGCAGAATGTATTTGTGAATGATGCCAATGGTGGCGGCATGGAGCTGCTTTTAACCTTTTTGCTGTTACTATTACAGACAACGGATGCTTTGTAAAGATTTGAACATTTTTGCTGGTTCAACCCTTTTTTTGTTAGATATGTACAGTAGATGGAGTTTGCATGTTCTCCCCGTGTCACTGTGGGATTTCCTCTAGGTTCTCCGGTGTGTCCCTCCCCCAATGTCCAAAAACATGCTAAGGTGAATTGGAGTAGGAATTGCCTGTAAGTCTGTGCTTGAACATTGTGTGTATGTGCCCTGCAATGGGTTCACCCCTGTAAACCCACATGGAACAGGCAGCTATGGATAATGGATGTTCACGGTGCAGCTGGGTCAGTGGCTGAGCGGGCCGGATTGTTGCCGCACGTCACCAGGGTGGGTTTCCTCAAATCGGCCAGAATCACATCCAAGTTTCCTGCCACAAACAGGACGGCCCTTCCCTTGTACCCTCTGTATCTCTTTTGACATTGGCTTGTATATCCAGCTAGGGAAAGTGAGCAGATTTGCTTAGTGTTAAAACTTTAGTGATTTATTTTAAAATGGGAGTGTAAGCCATTGGAGACTTAATTGAACATTTACTTCTGTCCCTTTAAGTTACAGAAATGCACCCAAGCTTTCTAGTCTGATATTCTGTAACATTTACTGTGTACTTAAATATATCCCTGCACTTATTTCTCTTTCCATGTGTTTTATTTTATGAATCCCCTTTTTTAGTTTGTCAACTTAGATTATTCTTGGTTGATTCAATTAAGGTAATTTGGAGTCAGATTACTTGTCTCCTTTTCTTTATTAAAATGTTACCTTCAATAAATCTGAAATAACAAACTCCCAGCAGTTGATAATTAAATATGTTTGTCCACTGAGACCCTAATGGGAATCTTGAAATTAAATTGCTGTCACTCCTTATTTTTTGCAAAATGCAAATAGCTCAGCCAATTTCCATGATCCGTTACGTAGGAGCAGTCACACAACAGCGAGGGCACGCGTGTCTGATTGGCACATGTGAGATTGGTAACCTTGAAAACCTCCATTCTTTCCCCTCCTCGTGTCATGAAGGAGGCAACATGACAATCTATTACTGAACGGTGCGCAAGAGGCTAATAATTAATGTGCGATTTTTAAATTGGCCACATGTTTTGTCGTTCAGGGATTTTTGCTGAGATACTTTTGCTGAATTATAGAATAATCTGTCAATTTGTAAATTAATTAGGACTATCCTGGGGGTAGTGTGAATGAACTCTGCATTAATTGTGCTGTTTTGACACCTCTTGACTGATGGTAATATTTGGGGTGTGGCAGCTTGATTGGAGGCAGGGTGTGTGTGGGGGGGGGATTACTTCTGGTATATTTTGCCCAAAAAGTTGAGAATGTCATACCTGAGAATGTCAATGACGTGTCTTACCTGAGGACAGCTATGGCAGGAGACAGTGTTGCCCTACATTAGCACTATTATTTCCCTAAAGGCCGCGATGGGAGAGGTCTGTCAGTCTGCCAGGCCAGTGGAGTGGGGAGGGCAGGGAGGAGCCTTGTGCAGGTGACAGAGCTGCCCCCTGACCCCTCCCTTCCGCCTCATGTTTATGGAAAGCTCGGGTGATTCCCTTTGATTCCTGCTGACATTAGTGATCTGACGCCGACTGACTGCCAGGCTGGGAGTCATTAATTACCCCAGATAGGGGCACCATGCTCAGCCCCGAGGGAACCAAAGCACTGCTCCGCAATGCCCCCTTACTGCTGATCAGCTCGCAGCCAGAAACTAATTATTATTCATTTTTTGTTTTTATGCAGCTCTAACTGTAGCATTCCTGGTGTCCCGGTGAAAGTGTCACACTGACGCATATCAGAAACGCACCTTCGTCAGTCTCCACTTGGAGAGTCGGAGGATTCCATGCCCGCCTTCTGCAGTCAGAGTCCTGAGTCCCCACCTGTAGCAGTGTGTCTTTGATATGCATTCGCCTGACAAGCGGGCAATTTCCTCGTGGCTCTTGGAGAGGCTGAAACAGATGGGTCAATTTCGGTGCTGCCACCACTACCAGGGTGCCCCCCCCACCAGTAATATTTAGGGGCGTACGTGTAGTCGGTATGAAAATGCACTTGTCAAATTTAACCTGCGCTTGGATACACGACGCGTTTCATCAGCACCGCAATCTCACACCTGTGAAATGAGGGCCGGCCCGTTTAATGCGGGGGGGGAGAGGAGGGAAGGGGGGAGTAACGAAGGACCTGGTGCCGTCTGCAGTGAAAGGCATGAATGCGTGGACGTGTACGGGCTTCAGTTCTACATTCGACCCCCACATCAGGATCTGCGTGGGGTTTACAGTCCAGTTCTGGATTCAGGCTGGCTCCAAATGCGCCCGAATCCCGCCTGAAGCTATTTCCGGTAAACCACTCCGACCTGCCTAGGTGGGGCCCAGCCTGCCATGGGTTTTGCAGTCGGCGTGACAAGCGTGGAGCTGGGAGCAGGACGAACATAAATCGGGGTGGGGAGGGGGGTGTGTGCGGCATTCAGTGACACGTTCACTGGCTGCTTCAACAGCTCATTTGATAATGCTCTCTCCACACCATTCATTTCACTGAGATGAAAGCCAGCTGAAGATCTCATCTGCTCACTGGGGCAGGGAGAAGAATTTAATATTAGCACAAAATAAAAAAAAAGGCGGGGGGAGTACTTCCTGATTAATTAGCAGCTTTCTCGGCCTGCGCTCAGTAAGGGGGAGGTTTGATATCTCACCTTTTTTCCGGATGGTTTTCAATTAGACGTGACGTGCGTCATAATTAAATGCTGTGTCATTGGTGTGGTGGGGCGTGGCTGATCTATAGCTGGGCCATGAGCACCCACATCTATCATCCTAATGGATGGCTTGTGGAGCAGGAATATTGTTTTTGATTTGCTTTTGCCTCTCCTTTGGGCTTCTCTGAGCTCATGGCTGCTGTAGATCTTTACATATGTCTTATCTTCTAGGAACCATGCTCTTCAGTTTTCTCCCTAAAAAAAATCACCAGGCGGCGATCTTTCCTCCGAAGGCCGTGTGAGCGATGGCCCACACTGGGACCTGGTCACTGTCTGTCCAGCAGACATTTAATCTCGAAATTACAAGGAGGGAAAAGCATGATGACAGTGAGATGACAGTGACAGAATCTCACACCTCCGACTCTCATTGGAAATGCCGTCTCACACGATGGCGGGGCATCTCTGCTCAGCACAGCTGGCCTTAGTGAAAAAAGGAAATTGGAAGTACCAAATGAATTATTGCCATCACTGGTCAAGAGTGTATTTCAGCTTTGTAGATACAATGCCAGAAAAAATGGCCTCTGCTGGATTAGTTCTAATATGGCAAGGCGCCTGAGGACATGGTCTTCAATCTAGACTTTTGTAAGGACACTAAGGGGGATGCAAAAATCCTGCTACAGGGGACACTACAGAGGATGCAAAAATCCTGCTACAGGGGACACTACAGAGCCGTCTACAGAGTGATGAGATCGAGACTTGCATGGTGCCGACCTTTGCTCTAAAGCCTCAGATGTAGGGGTCTTGTGGTAGCCGTAACCATAACGTTTGGATGACTTCAGGCCCTTATGCAGTTGGTTGAAGTCTGCACTGTGTAAAAAAATACCCCACCCCTCCTGTCCCCCCCCCCCTCAACTTCAAACATTCAGCTGTGTCTTCTCCAGCCCATCCGCTGGATGCGTGTATGATGCTGAACAGGGCTCCCCTCCTCCTTCTTCTCTGTTAGCTGCAGTTGTACAACATCTTATATCTTAGACAAACACGGCCTTTACTGATCCAGCTCCTTTATCCATCCTGTAGAGTGACGCTAACGCTAAGCTTCCCGAGGCCTGGATAATCTTACCTTTTGAAATGTGAAGAATGTTTTGAGAGTACAATAATGTTTGAGATTATCTCAGTCTCTTTTTATCTCATCAGCAGACTGTTCTAGAGCCTTTTGGACCATTGGAGATCATAGAGATTTGCCATGCCAGACATGGCAGCAATTACGCTTCCCAGCTTCCTGCTATAGACGGGTAATTTTAGCAATAACCAATCCCCTCAAATATAGCACCAGCAAATCACTCTGAAGCGATATGTTTGTAACAGTTGATTTTGACCACATGTTGCACGTACTTTACACTATGCAAATGCAATCAAAGGGCCTTGTCTGATTTGCCTAATAGAGTCCCGAGGGGAGACGAGGTGTCACCACCCTCAGCACTGCTGCCATTGGCTAGTAGCCGGGTTGGGCGGAGCCTCATGGTGTGCTGGGGGGAGGGGGGGGAAATCTGACAGTTCGGCCTCCAAACACCTCCGGTGCAAGGAAAGCATCATCATTGATATGAAGTGGACAGAGCAGTGCTATCGAGGAGGAAAGGAAACCCAGAAAGGGCCTGTTTTCCATTCCACTCAAATCATCAAACTGCTTCGAATTAAATCTTTCCTCCAGTTTTACTGTGTGCAGTTTTAACTAAAACTGAGTTTTTTTCTGTTCTGAGCAGCTGGTACACGTTCAGCAGTGTTATTCTTAGATATTGTTTGTGTATATAACTTCTTGCAAAAGGCGCAATGTTAGCAGAGTCCAGCTGTGATGATTACTTTTCCTTGTGTCTAATTTCAGTTGGCCTACACTGATCCTGGTGCCCAAAGCACCAGCTAGATCCCCAAACGGACGAGAAGCAGGCTTTTCACATTTTATACACTGGATTTTAATTTTGTTTTAATGCGACCGCGCGAAGGACCGTTTCTCTGTTGTGGCCGCGGAGTTTGTCTCGGTGCCCCGAAGGCTGTGATATCATGTTTCTCATAAATCACTAGTGATGTCATACTCCACCCAGGCCTTCTCTGCTTGCGCTCCTTGATGCAGCCCAACTTAGCCTGGAAAGGCTGAAGGTCTCCAGAGGGCTGTCCAGAACCAAGCACCCCCCCCCCCTCCCACCCCCGCCCCGTCCTCTGGTGCTTTATTAAAGGCATCTCTGGGGGGGCCGTCATGTGGCCGCACGGCATCTCAGCTCCCCGCTGCCTGCTGAAATCCTCAGTTAGAAGTAAAAAAGAAACAAAATTGTGTTCACTCTACAGCAGGCTGCAACACTGTAATGGACCGGCGAGTAATGAATGCTGATGTAATATCTGCTGTCAAAGGGCAATGAATGTTCTGTGTTTTCATTTTTATTAATTTTTTTTTTTTTTTTTTGCCTATGCGATGGGAGCAATTTACATGGAGACATTAATGTAACTGTCATGTTCCATCCCAGGGCAGCGAGGCGGAACCCCCGGCAGACGGGGTATTGATGTTCAGTGGCACTAGAGATTGAGCTGCATTGCTACGTTAATGGAATTAAGTAAAGTGTTCCCCAATTTGCAACACTAAAAAAGAAAAAACACAAGCGTTTAAATAAGTATCCATTTGGAAATGGATGGCAAAATAAAATGTGGGGAGTTATCTGAAAACGCAATTTGTTTCTGGTGGTGGGGGCTCAGGGATGCAGCCAGTGTAGTGAGACCTCGGAGAGCCCCGGCGGTAATGCCTGAGCCGGCATGTTGTCCCGCTAATTGGGACGCCTTTGTTTCTCTCCTGATTGCCATGCCCGTGTTCCTCGGGGCCTAGCCCGGGGAGTGCTACGGGCTCTGAGGCGTTGCCGCCTTGTTTTTCCGCCCCATGAAGTTCTTTTTGTCCCCCCCCGCCGCAGCCTCACCCCTGTAGCCCCGGTGCTGTAAGTGGGAGTATATCAGGTCTCCGGGAGGGAGCCCGCGGCCCCTGTGTCCGGTGTCTGCGCAGCAGCATTCCCCCAGGACACGGCCTTGCTTCCATTTAGCTGGCCAGGCGCCATGTAACACAGATATACATGAGAGGTACATGCCGCGAAATAGGCCGCGTCACTCCACCGGGGACGACGGCTCGGCCAGACAGCCCTCTACTCCGCATCTCTCAATGAAAAGTCACTTTACGACGACAAACAGAGAAGCTACTGCTGTCGACGGTGACACTTGGACAAGACTGCCTGCTTCTGTGAAACGTCCTCGGGGACTAAGTGGTTGAAAGTGTCCTACAGATTTACTCGATTCAGCACCTCTTCCTTCTTACCTTCTTTGTCATGTTTGGTTATTTTTTTGTCTTTTTCCGTTTTTTTTTTAAGCTTTTCACTGTCACTTTTCACATTTTTTCACAATTTAATTCTTCTGTGTGGATTCGGTCTTGCTGCCTCCTGAGCTGCTGATTGTGGGTCTAGGAGTGTGAGTCCTTGATGGTGAGTGCACGACAGTTCAATGACACTGCTCAGAAAATTATAAACAGTTCGAGTGTTTAAGGATTTGGCTTGGAGCACATTATTAGTAGGAACAGTGAATTACACATTTTGGACAGTTCTGAAATATTAATCTGGAAGAGGTGAAATTGGCAATTAAACCATGGGTTACATTAGCTGTAAAGTATCTAAATGAAGTGTAATTGCCATAAAGTCTGTATTTTTCACTCTTCTGATTATTGTGTTTAATTGTTCTTCTAGCTTTACGTATCTGGAGAATCACATAGTAACAAATAAATAAATGTATATTTCACTGGTCAAATTATAGAAATGGCAGTACCTAGGTCATAGCTGTCAACAGCCAGCTTTTAGGAGGTGGTGTACACTGGCAGTTCAGGGATATAGGCAGACAAATGTATTGTTGATGGGGGAGCCTCAGAAACAATTTGCCGGTGAGCCCCTACCCCCCCCCCCCCCCCCCCCCCCCCCCCCCCCCCCCC
>JABFEB020000020.1:3884109-3895674 GCA_019775895.2 Stomatorhinus ivindoensis | reverse complement strand
CCCCCCCCCCCCCCCCCCCCCCCCCCCCCCCCGGCCCTGTGAGTGAGGAAGGTGCGGCCGGGTTCTGCACCTCAACACGCGATGCTGAAAGCGCTCCTTGTTTTCAGGGGGGGGGTCAGTAAGCAGTGTGTGCCTGTGGTAATTGGAGCACAGTTCTGTGGTGGCCTTTTAATGGTGATTAACTCTGAGGGGGGGGGGCAGCTGAACCCCCCCTTTCAAAGAGAGGCCTTGCCTTTACTCAGCCTACTTTGTGCTTGCATGAGGAGTGTGTTGGCATTGCCGTTTCCTTTGAATAATACTTGGCCCACACCTTGTTTATTTTAAATGCTGTTTTCATTCGACAACCTGCAACCACAGCACTGCTGTTGGGCTGTCTGTGACCGCGTACGCTGTTGTTGCCGTTAGCGCTTCCCGATAACCGGACCCGTCACTAAACGCTTGCCGCATGAGATGTTTTGATCAGAATTTGTCATGTTCGAAATGAAATTCTGCACGTTATCTTCATCAGCTCGTTAGTGTACTAATGAGTCTCTTTATTCAAGTTCCTGATTGTGCTTGATTCCTCTCTGGGGGCCTTATTTTCACAGCAATTCAGTTGACAGGCGTGGAAAAAAATAAGTTGGTCGTTTCTGTCTCTGTGAGAAAATATGAATGAAAACTATATAGAAAAATGCACACCAAAAAAGAAATGTCAGTCAATTAACTCTGTTTATTTAACATATTGCTCCTAAAAGACAACTTAAATTTAATTTTGTGAAATTACATAGTGTATAGAAATATTAAAAATTGAATCAGATAAGCAGGAGAAAGAAAAGTAAAGAGCAAAATTAACAGATAAATTGAAGAAAATCTAAAACAAACAATATTAGGCTGAGAAATGTAACTGCATTTATGGAAGAAAATGACAGGATGGAGAATCATAGCCATGAAAGTGATTAATCACCTTTTTTCGCTTTACTGTTGAAAATGTATGGCAGCAGATGACCAAATGAGAGCATTGAATGGAAAAGGCAGATATGAATAAAAATGTCCTGTTATAAATGAATGGAGGGACACTTATGAAGCAATATTGGGAGGCTCTGACACATTCGAACATGCCCGTGCACATATACACAAATGGATTAATATGCTCTGTTTTGCTATATGTTGATAATGGGAACTGCTTGGAAAGTCAGTTGCCAGCAGCATGCATAAACAGTCCATTTCAGGCCACTTTGATTATTGAAATAAATAGGTGGGTTTGTCTTTTATTGGTCAAGGGAGTCTCACATCTTCTTTTTCTATAAGATGCAAGAATATCTCAGGTCATATTGGGATTTCCCTGCACCTTCAGGAATTCCCATGCTGCCCCGTCCTTATCTGACTGACATGGTTACTCACCAGGGTTTGGTTGTAGAAACCTCCAGTTCTCCAGTTCATCGGGAGGCCATGCCAGGATTTGATCATGGGATACACCCTCATCTCTCAGCCATTTTTTATTAGTTCAACAGGCAATTTCTCATTAATGATTCATTGATACCTTCTTTATTCATTTATAATGATTTACTGGGCTTCATCTTAATTGCCTCCACTGATTTTTGATTTGGGTGCCAGCCAGTCGTCCAACGATTGTGTTATGTTTTTTTTGTTTTGTTTTGTTATTTGTTTTGTTTTGTTAAAGCAGCAGTAGCGGTTGTGATGTGACGCGGCATATGACCGTTGACAGTGAACACAGGCTCATTGAATGATGTCTCCAAGCCTAGGACACTAATCTAAATGACAGCTGCTGAGTTGCAGTGACACAGACAGAGAAGACTTTCCAGGTGTGACAATGGTGCTAATTTACACCAGGGCCGGAAATGACCTGGACCAGAGCCGAACCCGAGTTTCCTTGAGTGCACTATGTGATGCAGACTAGCTGCCGGGTTCAGTCGTAGGCTGTTAGCCTGGCGCTAAGCTTGTGGTCCAGTTGGGTAGGCACCTCTCTGCTGCCTGCTGAAGCTCTGTCTTGATGCGGTCGCTATGAGCAGCTCTCCAGTGTTTTCCACCTAGAAGGACCTGTAGCACATCAGCACATTTTGTCCTGAGTACTGGGGATGTCTACATCTGTAAATGTACAGTAAGCAAAGCCTTAGGCAACATCAAAGTTACAAAGTTTTAATCCCATTGGAGGTTAAAATACATTTTAACTCTTAAGATTAAGGGATGCCACTATGCATACAGTAGCTTGTGCTTTAATAGTAACAAAATACTGTGCCTAACTAGCTGCGTGGCTGTTTTTACAGTGAACAAGAAACTATTTATTCAATTAACTGTCTGGCTGTCTTCCCCTAATATAAATTCATGGCAGAGTCCTATTTACAATGACAGCTATGATCTATAAATATTTCTGTCATCTCTTGAGCTCTTAGCTAATCAATCAGCTGGCTTTCAGAAGGTTATGGTTATTTTCCAGGACCACAACTTATCTATGAGAAATGAAAGACACTGATTGGATAAATAGAGCCTCATTCTGTCCAAACAATCAGATGGTGGCAGATCGCTTCTCGGTTTAATTGAAAAATGTGACAGTTACACTGTGCATAGCCCCCATCTAGGGGCAGCTGTAAATGACAACGCTACGACAGATCAGCTGATCACGTATCACAGGTAACCAATCAACTTCGTTACCATAGAAACCTGCTATCTTTAGCCTGCTCCAACTACTAAAACATACATGTGATCTACAACTCTTTGAGAAGTTTGTGAAGAAGCATGTGATTTGGGTTTGACTCACATAAAGGAAAAATGAGCAGTGTAATCCAAGACAGTGCTGTGATCCTCAGTAGAAAATATTGCAATATTTAAACACCATTAAGGGACTTTTACTAATCTGTTTCTCCCTGCACAGGTATACGATAATTTGCCACCTTGAACTGTAAACGTCATGTGTAATTTAAATTAAATCTTAATGTCATATTATTTTAAAATAATATACATTTTATGCATTTTAAGCTGATGAATAACTAGCAAAATATCTTTTTTAAACTACCGTATTATTTTAAATAGCATGTGAATGATTACTGATTGGTAAATTCTTTCAAATGTCTATATGCTCGTTAATTCCTTTTAAAAATACTAATGGTCTGACGGCAAAAACGGCGATTTGAAAGTGCAAAGGGTTTCTTCTCTTATTTGCCATGGGGTAGCAGAAAATCATAAAATGCAAAACGTATTAGTGTGAGTGCACACCACCGCATAGCTTGGAAGGCTGTCCTGCTTCACCTCCAGGATAATGACAAGGTCAGCTGAAGCTTCTGCTCAGCCAAAGTGGCATGGGATGGGCTGATCGGGGAGACCTCACCAGCCGACTGTGTGTGCCGGACTGCAGCACGCCACTGGGCCAGGCTCATCTGATGGTGAAATTGTCCCTGTTGCAAATGGCTTATCCCTAAAATCAGTGCTGTCCCTGCCTTCCTGCAGTGTGTCGCAGCCTTGGAGGGATGAGTATTATGTCATACAGTATGTATCAGGCCGGGAAAGCACTCACACACGAGAGCCCTCCAGGGACCCCACATATGCTTAAATTAATCCCACCTAATGAGGCCGGCGTTATACGTGATGAACCCACCCACGGAGGTCCCGGGTTGTGTGCGTCGGTGTTTTGAAGCCCTCCAAGCCCCTTCACACAGGCATCTCCTGGCTGATCCGACACGTCGCCTCGATGGCGTGAGACCTCACCTTGCTGGGGCCCTCTCTGGACACACGCTGAGCATGTGCGAGCTGCGCTCAGGTGAGGACACGAATATTAACGCTATAAAAACAAGTCGGCGGCGCGCTTCTCAAGCGATCCGTCACCCCAGTTCATCAGCGGGGCACGTCCTGGGATGTACGAACCCCCCAATTACCGCTCAAGGCAGTAGCCTGAGGCACTCGAGCCATTCAGTGAGCTCCATCTGTAAGGAGCCCGTGCTCTTCAGTGAGATGCAAACCTCACTGTCTTTTAACATGGAAGAAAGAAGCATAGCTTGCCTTTTCTCCCCTGAAGGCAAACACGCTCCGCCACGCTCTCGGCAGTCAACTGCGTCGCGTACGTGTGATCTAGTGTGTCATACTGAGATTTATTCAGCATCGACTCCAGCAAACAAAGCGTGGCCCCTTCGCATGCTAGGTTAAGCGGAGTGCCTGTCGCTTCCTCGATCTGTCAGACCTGCCGGCAGTCAATACATAAATAAGGGGAATGCGATCCTGACACACACTGCGGCCATGCTGCTGCCGGATTGGGCGTTTTCTGCGCCCTCTCAGAGTCGCCCGCTCTGCTCACTCCGGCGCCCGTGATGAAAATCGATTTTGCAGGTGCAGAAAGCACTGCTGCTGCCTTCTAGTTGCAAAGTTGCTGGTTCGTCACTCCTTTAATTGCAGGCAGAGATGAACCCCGCATAATGTGCGTCCTCATCATACGCATGGTTCTGTGTGGAACCTGCCAAACTAATCCTTCGACACACAGAATTATTTGAAGCGATCAAGTTTTAATGCTGAAAACATTGCAGTGATTTTTCTTATAATTTACTATAATTTATCCCACGACAAGGATAAGCAGTTGGAAAATGGATCGAAGGATAATTTCTATTAGCTGCAGCTGTTAATGTAAATGTTAGTATTTCACACAATTTTATGTGCAGTATTAAGTGCATGTCTGAGACAACTAATGAACTGCTGTCAGATCGAGAATTACAGTGAACAAAAGCACACGAGGCGAAATACTGTACAAGGAAAAAAGTGTTTGTGTGTGTGTGTGCGTGAGTGCGTGTGCGTGAATGAAGTCATGCACTAATATTGCTGCAGTGGAATTTCTGGTCCTGGAAGACGAGGGAAGCAGCTGTCCCCCTTCATGGAAACAGGACATACTGTGCCCCCTGCAGGCCACCAAGAGGAAGCTCGGCCTTGTCTTACCTGCTTTGCTCTGACTGTGGCCTGCTACACACTGAGTGACAGCATATGACCAGAGGGCATGGCTTCTAATAAGAGGTGACCTGCAGACACCACATGGAAACACAAGTGAGGGTTGTTCACTTTTGTCTTCAGACTCTCGTCCCTTCATGACTGGACGCAGGTAAAGCTTTGGTAAATTATGGCCTGAGGGCATACTTTTTTGCCTAGCGCTTGATACCATTTGAAGCAGTCTGACTGGATGTGTGAAATCCAAAGTATCCTGGGAGGGTTTGTTTTTCCCATTAACCCTTTTATACAGCCTGCATGGCGAGAGCCCTCAGCATTCTCATTTTATACACTTGCACATCCAAATATGACCTATTATTCACATTCATGCATTTATTTATGTAGCAGACGCTTTTGTGCACACCGATGTATGTAAGTGTGGGAAGCTTGTGGTCACGGGGTCAGCCAGCATCCAGCGGCCCTAGAGCCAGTGGGGTTAAGGGCCTTTGCTCAGCAGCCCAGCAGTGATATGATTACTCTGCTGGCCACAGGATTCGAGCCTGAGACCTTCCATATGTGGGCACTGATCCCTTACGTCCCCTTACTGCTTCAGTTCTGTCCTGTAGGGGTTTGCAACTTTGCTTCTCCTTCATGCTGAATTTAGCCTGACTGTGGCAGCGTTTTCCAAGCAGACGCCCGTCAATCACACCTCACTTTCTCACGCCACTGCATTGCCGCACCCCCCGGCGTGGCTTCAGGGCCTTCTGACTTCTGCCTCTGTTTGGTCCTTATGAGACCAGTGCTGTAATGCCTCTTGGCTTGTGAGATGTGCCTTCCTACAAATGCTTCTGTTCTTTTCCTGTTAGGTAATACTCTGTGTCTGCGTGAACAGTTGGCGAACAGCGACTTCTTATCCTTATAGTTTTCACATTTTTATTATTATTTTTTTTCCATCTTGCCTTATCCTCAACATTGTTAGCGGAGATTCGTTTTTTTATATTTATATATTATAGGTATGCAGGTAATATCTTGAGCATTAAGCACAATGATAAGGACGATTACAGACTTACTGTTAGTTTGTGGTACAATCACTCTAAGATGTATTTCAGTATATGTGTTTTATATTTAAATTTATTGCTCTGCTATTCCTAGGTAAACATCAAAAAATCTTTATCTTCATGTGATCATGTTTATACTTTTTCTATACACTTGTATACTTTTTATAATTTTACACATATTACACTCATTTTTTTCTGAGTTTCTCATATGTTCTTCACAATTTGCACAGGGCTGTAATAATGAGTCGGTTAAAGTAAAACGATACAGACAGCAGCCGTGACACTGTAGAATGCCCTGGCTCTCATCTCCCGTGAGGCGAAGCTCCAGTGACGTCTTCATGAGGCGGCTATTAGCGCCCTAACCCCCCAAGCAAATGCGTCTTTACACTCAGATTGAAGCTGAAGGGATTCTCAGCTCTCTTTCAGTACAGCCCCACTGTATGCTTAATAATTCATGTAACTGGTCAAGATGGGTTTTTTTTTTCCACAAGCCTCAGCCGCTGATTTGTAGAGATAGCCCTGGAGGGTGAGGACAGCGGCTCAGGGGCTGCGCGCTGTCTGCTCGTACTGGGCGTCATGAGAGGAGCACCAGGCAGTGAGTTTTTCCACACCCAGCTATTTAATCTTATTATCTTTTTGCCTATTAACTTCTTTTCCTTTTTTTGAGTTTACAATTATCCTCTTTCTCGCGCCACACTTTCTATCTTTGCTATTACTGTTGATTTATCACATGGTGGTACAGTTTGCATTCACACCTTGAGGACACACAGAACAGATATCGCACATTTCCTTTTTTGAAATCGTTAGGAGTAAAGGAGATGGATTAGGTACAGTAAGGTTTGGCGGGCGGATGCCGGCTGACGCAGGTGCTGCCTGCGCAAGGTGGGCGGCAGCGGAGCGGTGATGCGGCGCTAATTTGAGCCCCTCGGTATTGCAGAGCTGTTTGACGTGCTCAGTGGGCTCCTGTGCCTGCTACAGGCCTGTTGGCTATCGCTCCCGGCGCTCCCACAGGACTGGGCTCTTTCCACTAACAAAATGCAAAATACAAAATTAATAAAAACACCCTTTGAAACTGACAAATACGCCACGGGCAAAATATTGGCCCGTCGGCTGCTTAAAATTTAATCACTATTTTTAAATTTATTTATTTTCTTCAGCCGCGCTCATCTTTTTAATAACACTGTATGGAGGCTATCTGCGCACAAAGTTTTCTTCCAAGCAGAATTACATGTTTAATGGGTCTTGACAGTTCATGGACTCCCATCTCCCCCAGGAGAGCCTAGCTAATAAAATAAACAGATTTGCTTTATCTCTTAACCTTATTCCTAGTCCTATAAAAAAAATCTGTATGTTTTAAATCTACTCCCCAATCCAGTGAATGCTTCCTTCCTCAATATGTTGCATTTAAATACAAATATACGCGCAGCACGTCTCCGATGAAATACTTTGTGCTTACGTTAATTAGAGGATTCCAGTAGTCCATCATAATTCCCCTGAATTGTGTCAGAATGTGTCCAAATGTAATGGTAGCATCTGAAACGCTGGCATTGTTGACATTCTTCATTTGGATCCCAGCCTATCCGAAGGCTGCTTCCAGGGGGCTGTAATTATGTACGCTATCTCATGTATAATTGAATTATGCTAACGTGGCTTAGAGAAGGAGGCAAGAACAGTCAAGAACCTGTCAACCGTACGAGGGGAAACAGACTAATCGGGAGGCTTGGTGAACAGAGACATCACTGAATATAGCTGTATCCTTCAAAACATTTATTTCATGTGAGTTGGCACTTTAGCCAAAATTTGTTTGCCAAACGAAATACAGTTGATACCTCATTAGATATTGTTTGATAGAATACCATTCAATAAATTATAGAGCAAATAATTTAACGACATGAAAGTCTTGTTTTGTTCTGTTGTCACTTAAAGCATGTAATTAATAGCTTTATTATCATTCACGTTGTTATTATCATTAGTAATACTAATAATAATATAGAGAATCATTGACAATAATAATCCAATTAAATTATCATACATATTAGTAATGACTGTTAATAATAACTCTTGGGTCAAGCAATATATTTTTTTCGTCATGCAATATCTACATACATTCCTCTCATTCACCCATCCACACGCGCATTCATATACCGGTGGGGGAGCAATTTGGGGATCAGTGTCTTGCTGAAGGACACTTTGCTCACACACCTTAGCCTAACTGTATATATTTGGACTGCAAGAGGAAACCCAGGTGACAGATAGAACATGCGAATCCCACATGCACACAGCAGAGGTGGGCTTTGAACCCCAAAACCTGGAGGTGTGCAGCAACTCTGCTGTTTGTTGGGTTTAAAAATATGTCTTGTACAATTCAACTCGATTAAAATGTTTATGGATTCTTCATATACATATAAATGGGGGGGGGGGTTGATACAGATTTGTATGGAGTCGTGTTTATCTGTGTATTTTTCACCATAAGAAATTTGCCCTTGAGATGAATTTTGTATGTCAAAACTTTTTTTTTCTCCCCTATGCAGGAAGCTCAGAGTCTGTCGCTACTTTCTTGTTTTCAATTTCTTAACTCTTAGCAGACATCTTTTGAGCTGAAGCTTTCAGTGGCAGTTTTCGACGAGAATTACTGGGCCATAAATATTCATTCACAATATATTATGCATATCATTCTTTAAATACCACATAAAAAGTGCTTATTTGGGTTGATCTTAATTTTGCATATGCTTTTAAGTAATATGCATTAAATAAAGATGGACGTCGAAGCAGCTGCAGACGCCTGGCGCCATTTCGGTCTGCTGTCGCATTCCAGGCTCCCAAGTTTCGCAAAAGCGTCATCGGTCCCCGGTATGGCAGCCCCTTCCGCTTTGCACTGCCATCCACACCATACTTTAGTAAATTTAGAGCTTCTGTATTACACATATACATGTATGCTGTACATTCATACGAGTGTCCTATGCCGATCTGTGTCTGTGTTATATTATTTTGTTGTGTCCAGTATGTAATGAACGTCTGCCTGTCCCTGGCACAGTAATTTTGATGTACCTGTACATATCACAAAGAAAGCATGTTGCCTTATCAAATTAAAAGTTGTGGAGCTGGCAGGCTGACACAATGTATGTACTGCCCGTAGCATAATCTCGGAGAACTAGTATTTTAATATTGAGAGTGTGAAAGGCACGGATGTCAGCATTTATATCTAGCTGACTCCTTGACAGCATGCATGCTTGTAATGAGCTATTTGCTTCACTTGTGCATCACTTTGGACAAAAGCATCATAAATGTAAAATGTAAATTGACGGTGCTGAGATGTCTTGTCTATCTTGCAGCGGGTGTGACGTTCAGTATTTCCTCGTGTGTGTGTGTGTGTGTGTGTGTGGGGGGGGGGTTTCAGGTCCGTTTCATGACAGTTTCCACATCAGTACGAGACACTTTGCCCTTGGGTACTACCAACAGCTGTACCGTCTGCTCAGCATAGCATGTTAGCCAACCTGAAACCCTTAGTCTCTCTCACAGAGGGCTGACACGTGCCTAATCTACTAGCCCTGTGCTTTCTGGCAACCCTACCCATGACATTTAGAAGGAGGAGATGGTTATGATCTTTAGTAGGTTAATAAACAAACCGTACAAAATATGCCAGATCCTAATGGGAGGAGCTGCGTAGTGAAGGAGAGCTTTAAACCCAAGCGCCCCCCCTCGCTGTGCTCCCTCTGCCTGCCAAGGTACCCCCGGTACTGCTAAAGCCTTCCAAAGTGCCCATCCTAATTTCTGAAGCCAGGAGGGAAACGGGGCCGCAGTGCTGCGCGTTCACTCAGAGGACAGCTGCGAGGCGTGCGGCACGCAGGCCGTTATTCACCGCTTTGCTGGCGGGCCACACATGGTCCTCCAGCCTCCCAGCACTGTCCAGCTGAAAATCATTGTCTGTTTCTAAACGGCAAATATTTGGCCTTTTGTCCGAAAGTGACATTCTGTGCTTGTTTAGCAGATTGTAGTGTGGGGTATTCTCTGTTCTGTTTTAGGAGAATGGGTGCGACATTCCTAAACAAACAGTGAGTATTAAATGCACACATTATTGGGAGTTTTATGGCAAAAATGAA
Organism: Stomatorhinus ivindoensis; assembly: GCA_019775895.2. Lineage (NCBI taxonomy): Eukaryota > Metazoa > Chordata > Actinopteri > Osteoglossiformes > Mormyridae > Stomatorhinus > Stomatorhinus ivindoensis. The sequence continues at coordinate 3,885,620 of JABFEB020000020.1, read as the reverse complement.
ATATGTGTGTGTGTCTGTGTGTATATATATACAGATGTACTTTTCGGTGTAACTGTTGTATTTTACTTTGGGTCTGGAAAGAAATCACTTGTGTAAACTAGTTTTCTTCCCGAAGGCCATTTTTCATTTCTTGTTTTGTTAAGAGAACAAAACCACAACTTTGTTTCCAAAATTTGGAAGGACTGTGCTATAAATCTTTGATGTGGAAAAAAGTTTTTCCCTTCTTTTACAGACAAAGGGAGGAAGGGGCTGTTGTCGCGGGGATGAGTCTCAGCGCTCACACACCCTCCTACATTAGTGCCTTTGCAGAGATCACATGATCAATGCTTAATTACTGACACTCAGCGGATGAATATTTAAAGAAGCCGTTTGGGGTGCTTTGCTGGCTTTGGCCCAGGGTGACCCTCGAACTGCCCTCCTCCAGAACAAAGGCCACCTAGTGGCCGTGGCATGAAGAAGGCGTGGGGCCCCGGCTCCGTGCTGTGGTTCGTTGAAGAGCTCGCTCTGTGAAAACCTCTTGAAAGGCCAAGCAGCTTGCCTTTAATCATGCACTTAAGCTAAATTATACATTAAATATGTCAAAACCAGCAGGACACACTTGATAAAATGTGATTCAGCCACCAAAAAAGGTCTCAACAAGATAATACTCTGCTTTACATCGGGGGACCAGTCGTCATTTATAATTTCCGTACTGAAGAGGTATAATGGACTTACAATAAAGCCCTGCCCGTCCCTGGCGCACTCTCACGTCACATCGCTGGTGTCCGTCTGTCACGTGGAGCGGCACACGAGGCTGGCTCATGACATGATGTCGGACTGTTGCCTTTAACAACTGCTACCTGCGGCAGTCTGGCAGGCAGTGCTGGGAATTGTGAGGATTCGCAAGGGATTGATGTGGATTGGTGGTTCTGGAAGGTTAGGGGCGGGGTTACGGGTGGGGCTGTGTCTTGCACCTGGATTAACCTGATTTTCCAGACTGCCTGTCACTCCCTGTCATTGTAACAGACCTATATGGTCTGTAACAAAAAAAGATAAAGACTTAATTACAGGGGGTGGATAGTAATTGATTTTTCATAGTTTCATGAAGTTCATATTTCAGCGATTGCATTTTAACCGTCTTCACGTTTCCAGGCAATAAATTATAAGTCAGCGCCATTCATTTAGACCTTAGCATGCAGCCACAAGCTGGTCGTCGCCATGTTTGGGGACAGCGGTGTTTGTATAGAGCAGGGACATCGATAAAACAGAGCTAGTTATAGTGCTCCTATATGCCCTCTACAGGTCGCACCGATGTGTGGCAGGTAACCTGTGTCAGTTGACATCATAATTAAGCTGACTCCCTCCCTGACTGGTCTTGGGGAACGTGGGTTTGATTTAGGAAGGCTCAGGACACCCTGCTATGCGTGACGCCCGCAACAGTATGCACACATATAGAGTGATCCCTCGCTACTTCGCGGTTCACTTATCGCGGATTCACGACTTCGCGGGTTTTTAAATATACAGTAGTAGTA
>JABFEB020000020.1:3847506-3867608 GCA_019775895.2 Stomatorhinus ivindoensis | reverse complement strand
CCCTCCGCCTTGCTTTCAGGTACTCCCCCCACCCCCCCCGCCAACAATAAACTGAGCTGGAAGATGTTGTCTCAGACGAGAGCTGGGCGTGAAGACCCTCACATTTGAAGAGCCGCCTGAGACGCTTCGTTTGGGTCTTTTCCAAACAGTGTGGGGCGGGGGTGCGCATGCATGCGAGTGTCACAGCACTCCCCCATCTTCAGCACTCCCCTGGCTTTTTGAAGATGAAGGGGTGTTTAATGTGGGACGTGCAGATATTGCAAGCACTACTGAGCTTTGTTTGTAAGATATAAATGTGCCGGTGCGCTAACGCAGCTCTGTTTCCATCCAGCTACCACCGGACAGCGCTAGTGGACGCTTTCACTTTATGGATAATGATTAACGTTACTAATAGGACCAACGGGAGAGACGTGAGTCGTGGTGGTGATGTGCCAAAACATCAGAAAATGTCCCTGTTGTCCGGCAGAAGAACACCTGTCATTACAGTAAACCATGCATTAATGAAATAGGTCACAGTCTGGCGATGATTTATCAGAGCTCAGCGCCCCGTTCCGCTACGTCTGCAGGCCGTCAGGTGTAAGCTGTGACCTCCCTCCTTTATTCACATGCCTGCCAGACAGTCCGTATTTTTGCTTCCTCCCATGTCCCAAAAGGAGCAAAAATGTAGACAATCTGTGGGTCCCCGAGGACTGGACTGGGAAACATTGACCTAAAGTGATGGTACTAAGTGATTGTTTATTGTCACCATACATGTCCTACAGACATTCAGGACACACACCGCCCCGGAGGGCACTGTAGCTGGACTGTGCCCATGACCCAACTTGGGAACCTTTGGGTTAAAACCGTAGGCCTTGATCACTGTGTTGCATTTGACTGCTAGAGACAAGGTCTCTGAGAGCACGGGGGGGCTCAGAGCACAGTTGGGCTCTGGAGTCTTGGCCCAATGCTAGAATTACATTTATTTATTTAGTAGACACTTTTGTCCAAAGTGACGTACAAGTGAGGGATATAATACATTACAAAGCATATCGCTGTCAAGGAGCCCGAGTAGGAATGATGTACGAGTGCTGTTAACATAGGTGACCAGGAACAAGTACAACGTAGTTATAGGAACAAAAGATATATAAAACAGCTATATACTGTACAGCCTAACATCAGGAAAAATATAGATATACCACCAAGAGTACTAACTTTTCTTTTGTATTCATTACGAGTTTAATAATTTTCGACACCAGAATTTTTTTTCCTGTGCAGATAGTGATGCCTGTCAAGTTTGGATTTTTTTTACTGGCCATTAAATTTTACTTCAGTGTTAGATCTTGTCAAGATGCTGAATGTTAATATTTCGAAAATATCATCATTTGGAAAATCTGGGTTTGACTTCTTGGTTTCTGTTGTACAGTATACTAATATAATCTGACAGTAAGAATTTGCACCTACCACATGGTTACATGTTTGATAAAGTTTTATTTGTCAGATTGATTTGTCAGAATAACTTTAAAAACAGCAAGGGGGGCTGAAATATATATATATATATTTTTTTGTTTGTCACACAGCAGTTATGTGTGACTAGGTAGACATTATTTATTTAGTTTTATTAGTGGTGCCAGTTAGGCGTGTGTGTACTGAGTCACTGCTATTTCAGTGGCGGCGTGTCCTTGGAAAGCAGGTTTGCTGGGCCACACCGGCAGAACGGCGCGCCTCTGAAAGCCAAGGGCACCAACTAGGCTACCAATTAAAGCAACAGCGAGGAGCTAGCCACGCGGAAAGCACAGGGCTGCAAGACAAACTTGTTTATCTTTTATAAGGAGGAGCGCTGGGCTCTACCTCTCCTCAGCCTTATAAAACATTTCCCATGATGCAAATGACCAGAGATGCTCATGCAAACTGACTAGCACAGAAAATGCCTTGAAATGCTGGCTTCCCACCAACACGCGACAACGCTGTATAAATGCACTCCCATTTACACATTTTCACACGCAAATCCCAAAGGCCCCACCCTCCTCCCCCCAATCTAAAAATACTTCTTCTTGGAAGCGGGACTTTGATGTGCAATATTCTGTTTGATTCTCCTTTTTTTTTAATTTAAGATTTTGACACGTAAATAATTTACGTGGAAAGGCTCTCGTAGTGTCAGGAGCAACAGGGTGTTCATTGTGCGGGGTGGGGGGCAGGGCCGGGTGGTCTTGGAGGTGTACTAGCTCTCTCTCTCACAGGGAACCTTCTCAAAGAGTCCCCCCGAAAGCCACAATTGCAAGTCGATTTTCTGAAGCTGATTTCTAACAAGAAGGGCAGCTTAGTGGAAAACACTGTATGCAGGCTTGCATCTACAGGGGGAAGGCTTTGAATCCCAATTCCAGCTCTATCTGTGGAGTTTGGATGTTCTCCCCATGTCACATGTGCTCTTCAGGATACATGGGTACTCAAGCAGGATGACAGTGCAGCTCAGCAGCAAGTTCAGAGGTTCAGATCTCACCTCTGTGCTCTGTGCACTTCTCATGTTCTCCCGTCGTTTTTGTCATGGCTTCCTGCTTTGGTTTCCTCCCACAGTTCAGTAATATGTTTTGGCAAATTGCCATGAGGATGTGCTTGTGTGTGTGAATTTGTGATGGACTGACAGCCCATCCAGGGTGTACCCTGTCTTATACCTTGGGCTCCTAGGTTCAGGATCCAGGTTCAGGTGAGCTGTCAACCCTGTGCTGGACAAGCTCCGATGGAAGATGGATTCTTACAGGTTGTCATGGTCCTCGATTTGGGTTGTACCATTCATCAGGGATTTAACCAGCACCTGGTCTGAAGAACAAGAAGGTGGGATAAATAAATGTTGGTGGTGTTTGTTTTTCATTCCATGACAGCAACTTGTTTGAAAAGGCAACAGACAGAAAGTGATATCTGTTTATGCTTCAGATGAGAGATATTTTGGCAAGAAATAGCTAGCAGACACGGCCCACGGAAGCTGAAATTCAAAATGTGAGTGAGAGGGGAACAAAGGCACGCTTCTCAGATGAAGAGGAGCGACATGAAAGCGCTGAAGAGCCGTTGCTCCTCAAAAACGGGGCCTCACCGCGAGGAAGGCCTCCGAGACACAGGAGGATTAAATAATTACACCCAGGTGACAAGACTTTCATGGAAGGGGAGCTCAAGACGTGTCACCAGCCGCCATCTGACCTTTAATATGCAGAGCGCATTGCTGAAGACGCTCTCACTTTAGGCGTAGGAAGAAAGGAGGGAAAGGGATGGGGGAGCCATCTTCCATAACGAGGTCTCATTCACATCAGAAATAGATGGCATACATAAGTAACTGGGAGCAGGGGAGGGGGTAGCACCTCGAGGGAGGGCCGCAGAACAATTCCCATAAAATGAGAGAATAAGCAGGGAGGTTGTAAACATATATTATAAACGAGAGGCTTTGAAATCAGAATAAATGTTTACAGTTAAGTGTTTAAAATGCCGAGCGCTGTTCCCTGTCGGGGAATTCACTGGCCAGCAGCGCAGAGTCACACAGTGCTGTTGTCAAAGGTGCAAAGGCAGGCCTTTGGAAGAAAGTGAAATGGGGACCAGTGTTTGAAGGTTGCAAGCTCACCGCGTTGCCGCTCTAGGAAGATATACTGGATTTAGGACAGATGTGCACCACGCTGCGTGCATGAAAGCAAAAAATGTATATTTTACATACTTTTAACTTGTATTTCCTTTATTTGACTATGGCCTTTGTGCTACATAGATATTAACAAGTAAAGGTTGATCTCCAAGCTTGAAAGAAGATGGTAGATTCAAAAGTGCTTTTTTAAGTACAATCGACTGTCTTCACATGATCTGACATTATGTAAGCTGGTTAATACGTTGAAAAAGTTAATACGTTACGTAAAATACGTTAATACGTCCTGTTATCATACAGTGTTTGTGCAGTACTGTACATTGAGACATTAACATGATTATGGTAGTCTGGTTTTGTTGTTTTCTGCAGGGATGTTAATGCGGTGTCTTTAAATTTATTGGGAATATGGTGGTTTCTGCTGTATAGCTGCTGCATAAAACAACAGGGCCACCCATGATTCAATTGCGATGGTTTATCATGATGAAGAAGCCGTTCGTGCGGAGTTTACAGCCAAGCATGCTAGCAGGCCTTGGTATCGACACTCAGTAGAAGTTTTCGATTTCCCCTGTATAATTCATGGCTCCCATGTCTCTCAAAGTCTGTCTCTCCTCCCCCCCCTCAACCCCAAATGAGTAAATAAATACCATTGTGATGCATGGATTTCCTGTCTGAAATACCCATCTCACTGGCCCCTATTAAGAGCAGAATCTGTGGTGCTTTGAAGATAATTAGTGAACACGCCCTGGAACGTCTGCGATGTTTCACAGGTGCTTTTGATCTGCAGTGTTTGGTAAAATCACCCTTGACTGGGGCGGCGAAGGCGGGGCGGAGCCGTCTTAAACTGTTTTAATTAATGGGGAGCGGGATGTCACTAAAACGCCTCTAAAACGAACGCGCAGGAATTGTTCAGATGTACGTGTAGCGCTCACATGAGCCGGGTGCTCCTGATATTGCACCTGCAGTGATGCTATTTAGGTCAACCCAAAACATATCAGCCTAATGGCATAGCAAGATTCCACACTGGTGCGGGACAGTCAGCTTCTGAAGAATGTATCCAGTAGTACGTCAGCTGAACACTGGTGAGCTAAATCGTGGGAGACTATCATTAAGATTAAAGGTTGCTTCATTACACCGTTAGAAGTGCCATCCCAAATGAGAACCAACATTGTACTTAAATCAGCTAAACGCCCCGTTAGCGATTTCTCACCTCTACAGTTGTAGGACACACTGGGTATTTATATGAGATTGATTGTGGCCAAGTGAAGGCAAAACCTACAGATTAACCTTTGCCTGAAATCAGCAGCGGGAACTACTGGATGTCTCCAGTGGAGGCAGACATCGCCGTCTCTGCATCTTCGAATGTGACACAAAAGCACAATGGAGGCCAATTAAATTGCTTATGTGAAAGCTCATTTGCTTATGCCTGAGGCACAGTTTGTATATAAATGCTAATATTTGAAAGTCAAATGAAAGTTGAATAGGCTTGTAATAACAGCTAATTAACCATTGCTTTGTTTTTTTTTTTAAAACCTTCAACAAAACTGAATGAGCTGAAACATCAGGAGGATCATCTTTAACATTTCGAACCACAAAGATAAATTTCAAAGCCCTGAGACACGCCTTTGATGTGGTTATTCTCTGTAGATTGGATATTATTTTAAGATCCCTTTGTTTAAAAATTCATTTTTATTATCCCTGCATGAAATCCCTGCCAATTCCCCACATACGCAACCATCACTGCAATTAACATCTTCGATCGAGACCATATTCTTGATAATTAATACAGACTTCGTACCTCCCCTGTGATCGCTCGCTGGGTTTGATTCTTTCACAGCAACTGCTCGTTTACAGGACGAGTTTCATCCTAATGAAAATGGAATGTGAAACTTTAATGAACAAGACTTGCCTGTCACAATAATAAAGACTTTGAAATAACACCGTGGCGACTTCTGCGAGCTCGCTGACTGAACTTGTGTAGCAACATCAAACCAATTAAGCGTGCCGATGAATATTAACACTAGTGGGTATTTGGAGTGCACAATTTCAAATTTAAGCTGTAAACAAGTGTTATCAAGCAGATCATCATTAACGGTTGTGTTGTACAGGGCTGCTAAGGACTTGAGCTGCCAGTCATTACATAAGAAATAATACAAAGTTCTCCTTGTTATAGATGAAAACATAGTGCCCTAAAACAGTCATTTATTGGTTGCCGTATGGGGAGATAGTATTATTGTTGTATTAAAAATTGAAACATAAATCCTAATCTAAGTGGATGGTTAGCATATTAGTTTTCATGAGAAAGGTTTAGTCATGAGAACAGAAGGGCTAATGGTTTATTTTGAATGTGCTATGCTGATTATTGACTGACACGGGCCATGTTCCCAAACGACATCCTTTAGTACTGTTTATTTTCATGCTGCGCCAGGTGACGGTGAGGTGGCCTTGCTGTCTCCGTACAGTACGTTTGAGTTGTTTTCTGCAGAGATACTGTTACTTTAGAAAAACTTCACTTCAGTAAATCTCCACCTGTCAAAGAGTATAGTCACATTTATTTTTATTTATTTATTTATTTTCTGCTTGGCGTTAGTAAAAGTTAGCTGTATGCTTGAGACGCAATGGGCCTTTATACTAATGGTAGTTAAAATGCACGGGGTCACCTTGGTGCTGAGCCTGTGTGATGAAATAACGTGACCTTCCTTTTAATTGCCCATGTTTTGGTGACCGTACCAGGAAAGTAACACTTACTGAAGTGTTTCCATTAAAGTTAGAGAGTACCTTAAGTGTGTCTCCCTCCTTCTGCCCCACAACCTCTGTGCCCTCAAACTGCTGCTAAACACCTTAGTCTCGCATTCTGCTGCTTTCTGTTCGAGAGAACTATACGCATGAAGTACAATCTAAGTACAAAGTAAATCCTTTTCATTTGAAAAACTCCTTTTCACGGGCAGTATCTCGCCAATTTTTGCTATGTTGAGCATATGGGTATATTTTCCTGTGCCCTCTCTAAGAATAACAGCCACTAGCCAATGGTACGGTCCACTGAGTGTAAGGAGTCCTAGAGACAAGGAGACCGTCCGAGATTTCCGTAAGCTGTATATATTCTCCTTCCCTAAATCTCACCCCATGACCTGTTAGCTCCTGCATGTCCAGCCTGTTTCTTTGCGTTACAGGAGCCACGCTGTGTTGTACTGCAATAAATTTCACCTGGATGACAGGCCAGATATGACCGTAACAGGGCATCCTTTGTCCATTGGGGTTTAAAGCGTGATGTTCCTCTACAAGTCGCGGTTGAGCTCCGTTTATGGTCAACGCGATCATGGAAATCCTGCCTCAAAAACATACATCCAGCTCCTCCCTTCAGATGTGGTGTAGGGCGACAAGAAGGGGACGTTCTGATCCGGGACACGAGAGCCTGTGTTTCTGTGTTCGGGTGCGACTCCATCACTGGCCTTGCCCGGAATGGTCAGGCCTCAGCTCCGTCGTGTGCATTTTGTTCATTTGACCCCAATGATAGTTTGGATTATGAGTAAGAAATCACAGAATAATTGGTCAGAGTGTCTTGGCGAAGTACAGAGTGAATTTGAATGTTACTGCGTTCCCATCACTGGTGGGTGTTCCATGAAGCAGGATTTCTTGCTTAGCCAGATGACTTGCTGGATTTAAGGTAGCCTGAGCTAAATGTAAGTGAACAAAGGTGAAGTCCATGTAACCCAGACTACCTTAAATCCAACAAGTTATCCAGCTAAGCAAGAAATCCTGTTTCCTGGAACACCCCGCTGTCAGACCCACAGCTGCTGGTAAACAAGAAATGACTAACGTGTGAATATCATAATTCTGATTAGAAGGGCTTATTGAGTATTCATAGCAGTGTTATGTTCGGAGATGTCAACATTTGAATAAATGAATGGCATGAGACTATGCAGAGCTCAGTGTCAGAACCTGACTGGTTATTTTAAAAATGTTCTGTTTCTCACTCACTGTGTCAGCTTTAATGCTCAGACAGTGTGATGCAGTAACATGCATTTTATTAAAGAAAAAAAAGAAAAACAGCATTAATTAAGCTTCAGCATATTTTTATATTTAAACCGTAATGCCTTAGATCGTGCCAATTTGCAGAATAATAAAAATTAAGTTCATTCCTAAGCTCACTGCAATGCAGAGTACTTTGCAATGCTGCCCACTAGGGGGCTTTTAAATTTTATTTAAGCAGGAAAAAAAAGATTTTTCTTTTAAGAAAAAAAATTTATTTAGTGCAGCTGATGGGGACACCATAAAATTCTCACTGTGGTTTCAATGTATATTTCAATAATTCTATGCAATTCCTGAATTGCCTGTATTTACAATCTTATTTCATCTCATCTTCACATTGCTTTCCTGATCAGGGTCAGGGTGCTCGCATGCTGAGCAGGATGGATCGGGCCTCTTTCTTCCAGGGCCACAGACACAAATCCATAGAGGTTCTTAAGCCAGTTGGGAGATAAAGTCCCTCTAGAGTCTCCTCGGTCAGCCCCGGGTCACTGGCCCTTGAGAGCTACCCAGATGGCATGATCATATCCCCAAACCACCTCTGCTGACTCTCCCCGATCTGTTTCAATGTCTGGGTGTGTGACCTCCTCACTTCTGTCTCTTGCATGTAAGGCACTTAGTCTCTTCTTCCCCTCTAAATGAATTTGCCCTGCTTTGTTTAACTAAGTGAGTCCAGCTGGAGAGAGGGCATATCCATCTGGGTCTGGTATTCTTTCCACTGCTGTACAATATCTGAATAATTGGCCAGTTCTAACTCACTCTGGTAGAACACAATTTGAGAAGGTCCAGGCCTTGGATAGTTTGCGAAATCATCCTTGTTTCACCTGTTTGTCTGTCTCCATGGCCTCTGCAGATTCCATAAGCGTGTGCATCTGAGACGGCTTTTGGTCGCAGACTGTCTGGGCCGTCGGGACCTTTCTGCTCTCTCTGGAGACCCATGCTATCATTGCCCCAAAGGCCTCATTTACCAGCTTGACAGCTTCCCTCACCACAGGTGTCTACCAGCAGGTCTTAATGTTACTACCATGACGGGCAACCGCCTTCTGGCCACGGCTCTGTGCAAATGCCGCAGCGATTGAGGCCTTGAATGTGGTCCATTTGGACTCGATCTCCCCCCACCTCACTCAGCTCAGAGTTTTTTTCCGGAGGTGTGAGTTGAATTCATCTCACAGGGAAGCTTCAGCCAGACGTTCCCAGCCTGAATGTTCATCTGGGTCATCCTGGTCCATCTGGCCTCCTCCCCATGTGCTAAATCCAACTAATGGGGATTGGTTGATAGTTTCCCCCTCTCTTTGCATGAAGGTCTAAAACCCAAGTCAGAAGACACAGCTGCTTTGATCAGTAACCTTTGACCTAGGGTGCTTTGGTACAATATATACTTCTCAGTATCCTAGTGTTCAGTATGGTTTTTATTATGGACAATCCATGAAAAGACTGGAAGAAAGCATAGAAGTGTAATGACAGTCCAATAACTGTCCAATGACAGTCCAATTACAGTCCAATAACTGTCCAATGACAATCCAATAACAGTTCACCGCCCTGGTTTAGATCTGAGAGGCCATTTTCCTCAGTCACGCCCCTCTGTATATCTTGTGCTGCCATGATTACTGAAATCTCCCATCTGGACCACGAGTGTGGAAGCAGTAGTTGTTGACTGGGTTCCCCAAAGTAGTGTTCGGTGCATGCACAAGAACAACATCACGGCTTTGCTCTCTGCACCTTGCAATCACACAGAGGCGGCCCCCCGGTCCACCAGGAACAACTCTTGCACGCTCATGGGTGAGCCTCAGCCTGGGACGTGCGAGTACTCCCACAAGCGCCTCAGGTCCTTCACCATGGGGTACTCCCACAAGCGCCTCAGGTCTTTCACCATGGGGTACTCCCACAAGCGCCTCAGGTCTTTCACCATGGGGTACTCCAAAACCTCCACTGCCAATGAAGTGTTCTGGTTCCAGCTCGTACTTTTTATATCTCACTCTAGCTTAAAGGGTAATGTTCTGTGTTGTCAATGCCACAGCCAGTTGCCGTGGTGTGATACCTATAGGCCCTTTGCACTCACGCCTGCCGCTCACGGACCCCCATGTTTGACCTTGCACGTGGTGAACCCATAAGAATGGTGGGTGGCTGTCATATCCCACCCCCAGGCCTGCCTCCAGGTAACCCTGTTTTGGGGTTTTTCTGGTGGTCTTTGGCGGGGACGTGGTTTGTCCGTTCACTAGGGGAGCCGTCATAGGCGCTCTGTGGATCAAATTATCAAATATAAATTTATAGCATTTTAATCACTTTGTGTTGCAAAATTATGAAAGCTGGCTAATGCAAGCAAACAATAGCTTAATGTGTAATTTCTGTACTACGGTATATGTGGCCTTCATACATGGTTAGTCAAAAGGCTCGCTACTTACTTGGTTCCCAAGCTGATAGGAAACGTGCAGACATCGTTCTTGTGAATGAGAAAAAAAGAAAAATGTGGGATTAATGGCGGCCGAGTAGAGCTTGGTTTGGAGGAGCCGCGCTGCTCCTGAACGCTGCCCGTGGAGCCTCCTCTAAAGCTTTATGTTCAGCTGGTTGGTTGAATTGCACTTTCTAAACCTAAACTTTCTACCTCTGAAAATACCCGAACTGAAAATAAGCGTAAAAGTTCTATTTTAAAAATTACGATTTAACATCATAGAACTTGGTAACATTTGGTACTTGTGTTAGTGACTCTGCATGTTAAGACTTGTTTCAATTATTTCATGGGAACAAGTGAGCCTATAATATTAAGTGGGCTGCTGAATTTCATGAGAAGTCCTTTGAAACATTAGACAGAATAATGCAAAAAGCAAAATGTGAAGTAACAATTGTCTTAAGAAGGGAAGAATAATGTGTCATCGTGCTTCTTGAAAAATTGTATTTTATTGGGCACACAGAGGGGGGGCGTATGATTTAAGTATAATAAAGGGGAGAGATGAAATACCGAGTGCAGCAGGGAATCCAAGTTTAAAGAAACTCTTTGTAGGTACAGACACCGTGATCTCACACCATTAATACCTTTTAAGTCATATTAATCACTGCAAAAATAAACCACCAGTCAGATGCACTTCTGGTTTTGGAGATCTTGACCAGATAGCCCAGTAAATATTAACCTAATTATTAAATATATAGCAGAAGCACACATCGTGTAAGTTAACTTAAGGACTAATTAATAGCAGTTATCAGAATCTCATTCATCACTTGTTTTTCTTCTCATGCAATTATGTATCTGAAATATTTTTTCATGTTTCTCTTGATGAACTTTTCAGTATAAGATGTAGTGGGAATCTTTCCGCTGTATGTTTATTCTGCATGAAACTCATCCAACTCCTTGTGGCTCCACAGCAGCTGTCACCATCATCCTTATTCTCCAGCTTTGATATCAGTGAAGATAGCAGCTCTCCTCCAAGGCAAATGTCATTCTGGAACACAAACGCTCTTATCAATAATGTGCATGTTGCGGCAGCCCTGTGGAGGGTAGGGTCTCTAAGTAGGAGCAGTTACCCAGGAACTCTCCCAGACGGCTCTTTTGTTTCTTTGCTCACTGCAATCATGTCATCGTGGCTCTGGAACGTGGCCGCCGGAAATTCCGTAGACTTTGATTCTGAGCTTGCAGAAGACGGAGCGGAGACCTTGTAATGAAGATCACCACGTTTCCGCTGGCAGAGGTGTTCACAAACTCATGTGAAGTGCAGCGGACCCAAAAATTTTGGGAACAATTTCTTCTAAATGAGATCCCATGGGGAGATGCATCACCATGGAAACAGCAGAACACTGACATGCCATGACCAGCCCAACCTGTTCTCTGCCTCGTCAGTAGGCTGTAGGTGGACTTTAGACACCGGCAGGATGAGGATAGCCGTAACACCATAGCAGCAGCGATGCGGAGATAATAACGGAACAATACCTCCATTTATCCTCATGCTTATGTCCATTTTGATCAGTAACATTTTCACGCCAGCTGTGAACTTTACAGATGGGGTCTAAAATTTTCTCCATAGAAATATGCCATCAACCGGAATGAGACACTGAGAAATGAACTGAGCTGAGCTGAGAGTTTATCCAACTTTAAGAATTATACAAAGGCTATGCATTGGAAAGTTTGAGCCTGGGAAATGGCACGGATAATAAATATGGAGATTTAACTCAGTCTATTAATAATACTGTCCTTTAATGAGAGCTGGTGCTGAATTATCTATTGGTCTCTGTGATTCAAAAAAGAGCACTTTCAAACCTCAGCTGGAGAGCTGTACCTTGTAATTGAATAATACATTACATGTGGCAATTATTTTATGTTATGGCCAGACTGAGAAATCAATAACCATAGGATTAAATCAGTGAGTCAGGCATTCTTCTCCATTCTCCGCCTTTCTCCCTTCACCTTCTTCCACCTCGACCAACTGCAATCTTATAGTTTTAAGGTGAAACTTTCAAATGCAATGATGATTAACAGAGGAAAATGCTGGTATTATAGCAGGAGTTCTGAAATGCGATTGTAGTTGAATCAGAGCAGAAGCACCATACAGTCTCCACCGCTAAGGGTCTGCTTTTGATTCCTGCCCTTGGCTCTGAGTGTGTTATGGTTTTGTGCTCTCCCTGTGTTTGGGGGGGGGGGGGGTCTCCTCTAGCTATGTGGTGCAAAACGTAGTTAGTTGAGTTATCTATAAATCGCCCTTAGTATGTGAATGTGTTTGCCCTGTGATTGGCTGGCATCTCATTCTGGATGTTTTCTTGCCTCATGCCCTTATGTTTCCCAGGAATAGGCTGCGCCGGATAAGTGGCTTGAAGATGGATGAATGGATGGAATTCCTGACAGCAGCCTTTCAATCTCTGGGAGCTAAAAAAAATTTATTGCTCATATAATTTTTGCAGATCATAGTATTTCAGGGACTTTGTCCTTGTTGTGAAAATGCCAGAATAATAATAATATGAGAATGATTCCGGAGCAGTAAAGGGTGCAGAGGAATGTCGCTTGGTTGATACGTTAGTCTGGGTCACGATAAAAAAAAAGTTTGGATTGCTGGAAGGTCATTTTGTGAGCCTGCGTGTTTCTGCATGCCCAGCAGTCTGAGGGCCGCCGGGAACTCCAGCAGGTTTCTGAGACACGGTGCGCTTCTCTCTGAAAAATTCAGCACACCTAAAAAGCTGGGTATCAGGTCTTGTTAAATGTTGATGTGTTCGGTGGGTGAAGAGACCTCTGGCAACATCAAAGGCCCATGATGTCCAGCGAATGCTAATCGCTGCACATCCCGCGCGGGGCAGCATGGTCAGAGGGAAATGTACGTGCTCCAAGATTAAGGCTGCACCATGGGGGGCCCTGGGAGCCCACCCCGCCACCCCCCACACCTGATGCCGATATTTTCTTCCAGTGCAACTTAAGCTTTTATTTCTTTACTTTACTGTGATTCATGTTGAGAACCTCACTCAGGAGAACTGGAGCTTCCTGCCTTCTGGAAACCAGTGAAAGCATGAGACATCGTGTTCTGCAACTTGTGTGTGATTTGTGCAAAGAAAAAATGACTTTGTTTCCGTCGGTTAGGAGATTTGTTAAGGGGGGTTTGGCCGTACCCCTTTTAAGACATACTGCGCCTGTTTGACAGCCTGTCATCATTTCTCCTTAGGCACAATCATCTTAACAAGATTGGTAGGGCCTTCATGGGGGGAGGGGAAGAGAAGGTTAATATGTCACGTATGTGCTGAAAACCTAAAACATGTGAAGTTGTGAATTCTTCATAAATCGTTCATTGCTCAGAAAATACACCCAGGAGACATTTCATACTCATGTGTAGTATCAGGTAAGATCCTCTTTTGTCTCCAGAACCACCTCAGTGGTTGACAAGTTATGTACTGAGATGCCTTTGTACACAGAGCCCTCGTTCTCACCTGTTAGCTTTAATGAGTTTGGCCATTTGTTTCTGATCTCCTTCATGAACAAGGTGTTTTCACCCACAGAACTGTCACTGACTGGATGTTATTTTTTGTTTTGTTTATTGCAACATTCTCTGTAAAGCCCAGGCGCAGAAGTTCATAAAAAACCCAGGATGGTGGCTGTTTCTGTGATGCCGGACCTGCCGTGTCTGGCATCATTTCTCAGCATGTTTACAATGTCTTGAATCACACATCTTGACTAAGTATGCTGTGTGTATTCAGGTGCAGCGACACGATTCCCTTCAGAGGTGCAGCTCCCCTTCGCAAGCAGGTGTGCCTAATAAAGTGCATTTTGAGGTAGCAGGGTAATAAATTTAATATACATTTACAGATGTTCTGCACGCGAACATTTATATAAACTGCTGGAAATGTTGCTCGTGATCATTGTTTTACATATGTATATCTGGAACTAATCAGTCTTGAACATGCAAGTGTTCTCCGCAAGTACGAGAAGTTACTCAGTTAGGAGGCCTGCACAAACCCTGTGGTTAATCATCAGTAAGCCATGTGTGGACGCACTCTGCTGGGGGTGGCGTTTGGTACATGACTAAACAGCCTTCTGATGGGCTGGCAAAGTCTGCCATAGCTACCGTCAATAATCACAGAAGGCCTGGGTTAATAGCAAGCAGCACCTTTCCCTCTTCTGTCCCTCCACAGGAATGACTTAACAAAACATAACCAGCAGATTAAACCCACATGGGTGAGTGAGAAAGATGAACGTTTGACATAAAGTTTGCACGGAGGAGGAGGAGCCTGGATACCCGAGCACCGTGCCCCAGGCCCATGGAGAAGGCAAAGGGAGGAACGCGAGCGCTCGGGCCGAGGATGGTGGAGGACACACCGTCCATGCGCTGGGCCAGGGTGGCCAATCGTGGAGAGGACATACGTGGAGCCCGACAAGTCAAGACCATCGGTCAGGCGGCAGCTCTGTCTTGCAGAGAAATGGAGCGAGAACGCCAAGTGCTGGAGAAGGTTCTACTGAGAATTAGAACGACCACTGGATACATGGATAAAGACATGCAGAACCAGGGCACCTAACTTCAAAAAATCAGTTTTTTGTAGCAAATTTTCTCTGGTTTGTGTCTCTTTTGCACAGGATTAATGTAATTCTGGGTTCAGATTCCGGTTCCTTTCTTCATCTGAATGCAAAAGGAGGTTTTTGATTCTGTTATTCTCAGGTTCAGCCATCTTGAAGGTATCTGGGAGCTTCTCCATCAAGTCAGCTCATCTCGTCCATGGGCAGCAAGCAGATGAGAGGAACAAGATGAGTCAGAGCCAGCGAGAGCAGACCGCTAGCTTCAGCAGGGGCACTAATGAAGTGAAGCAAAGGAGAGGAATCCCACATGAGTGTGAAACACACCAGCGGTGCTGTGATGTCTGTGACCTGCCAGTTCAAAGACCTCAGCTGGACCCCAGAACCCCTGGTCATAGACAAAAGCTTTGTTCATGCCCACTTTGTTCATAATAAACGTCATGGCCGCAACATTGTTCTGTGTAGATATGCAGGGCCTGCAAGAGAGCACAGAATTGATGAAAGAAACCTGGACAGAGAACAGAAATGGCTGGTTGCTTGAGCAGATGCAATGCGACAGCACAGATAACAGCAATAGCACGGTAACTGAAGCTGCAGATGGTTATCGCTTTGACTAAGGTTTGACTTGGCCTTATCGATCCTTTAATTTGTCTGTTGAAGCTGTTCTATAACCCTGTGAAACAATGTGCCAGGGCATGTCACAATTCTCTTCTGAGTCTACCATGACTTATTTATATTTTCTCTGGTTTAATGCCATGTTATGGCTGTCCAGATCCAGGTTTACCCATTTTTAAACTCTGTTGAAAAACATTAAGCTGACCAACCTTAAAGCGACGAGGATCTTTTTGGCGGCTGTGCATCCATCGGTACCTTGGTGTGGGCAGATGCCGGGCAGAGGGGGCTATAAGCATGTGGCTAGCCTGAGGTGGTCCAGAAGCATGTCAAAGGCAGAGAACACAGGCTGTGTGTTTGCGAGGGGGGGGGCCGGGCTCATGGTGAGACCATCCCCCAGACACACCAGCCTATGACAGCTTTTGAAGTTGAAAGTGTAGCTGGAGAAGAAAACAGGGAGCAGGCCCACCCTGTGCTACCCGCCTTTGTGGCTACGAGAGAAGGTAGGAATGGCTTGATGCTAACCGTGTCCTTCACTACCGCTGAAGCAGACCACAGCACACCAACAGCCACTTCATCTGATTGGCCATTTAACATGTTTGAAGTTGTTTGCAGTCGTTCCAGTCTACCTCTCATATCAGCAGTCATACGTGATCTTTATTAGCCATTCATATCACTTACATGCTAAATTTTAAGTCCAGTTACCAAGTTATCACTTCTCTGGTGATGTTTCACACAACTTGCCATCTCGTCATGGATACCTGTGCTCATTAGGAGCAGTGTTACAGTACTCTAATCCAAGGCTGACTTAAGGTATTTAAGCAGTAACCTGAATGAGAAGAATCAAGTGTACAGTACTCATGTCAGGTCATCTGTTACCTGTCAATCTTGGATCAATGTTGTACAGAAGAGAAACTTCAATTTCGTTGTTGTATGACAATGACAATAAATCTATCTATCTATCTATCTATCATCTATCTATCTATCATCTGTCTATCTATATCTATCTATCTATCATCTATCTATCTATCTAATCATCTATGTTACCTGCCCCATCAGGAGCAGGTTCATAACTATAGCTTTATTTGTGAATTACTTTGCACATGCTGGTGAGACGGCTTGGTGGCACAGTGGTTAGTACTGTCTCACACCTCTGGGACCAGGGTTCAAGTCCCTACCAGGGTTCCATGTGTATGGAGCTTGTAGGTTCTCCCCTAGTGTCACAGGGTACCCTCTGGGTACTCTGGTCCCTCCCCCCCCCATGGTCCAAAAATATGCTGAAGCTAATTGTTGTTGCCAAATTGCCCATAGGTATGCATATGTGAGTGTGCCCTGCAATGGGTTGGTGCCCCATCCTGGGTTGTTCCCAGCCTTGTACCTGTAGTCTCTGGGAAAGACTCCAGAACCTTCTGGGCCCCCTGTGGCCCTAAATAGGATAAGTGGTTACAGAAAATGAATAGATAGATGGATAAATTTGCTGAATGTCGGTGCTAATAACATCAGTCTAATATCCTTAAATAATTTGGCAGCTAACTAGCTATACTGTACATTGGCAAGCGTCATTACAGGAAAGAACTTCCCAAAAGTTAACTAACCATGTCCAGTTCAAACTAGCTAATTTATAAAAAATACTACAGCTATCCTGTTAACAGGTGCTTCCATCTTGTGCCGTGGCATCACCAGCAGAGGTGAATGATTAGCATTCAGTATGGGAAGTGACTAGCTGGGCATCTTGATGAAGGCATATGGTAACAGTGCAAACTGCTTATTCGTATCCTGCTCGTAAAAATGATCAGGATATGTCCTTTCAGTCCATCCTTATAGCCAGACAGATCTTATGGATGTGCTTGTTGAGATGGTGCATGTCTTCATCAACAAAGAGTCATTTTTAATATGTCATTGTGTCACGACTCACAATCACAATGACAATCAGCCAACGGACTGTGTGTGGTGTTCTGGATTCGACACATCCTCTTCCATTTTCATTCGTTACAATCCATTACTCTTTAATTTTGATTGTGTATCTCCTGTCGAGGGCAACAAAACTACTTTTTTGCTACAAGTTTAAGGTCACCAAATTCATACAATGGTATTTTTTATTTGTCCAACACATATAAATAGTATAAATAGTACTGGGAATAGAATATGCAACACCAAGTAATTTTAAATGGAGCCAAACATAACATTATTTATTGCCCTAACATTCATAATTGTTTACGAGATGTAGAATTTTCCCTTAAAAAAAATCTGTGGCTGATGGAAATGATTAGAAGAATTGTCTTGATGTCTATGGTTATTTCTGAAAAAAAAATGTCAGTTCATATTTAATAGCTTGGTCTCGCTCGCTGGTGACTCGACACTCTGCACTTAGGCTGACACAAGAAATGCATGTCTGGCAGTTCAATCTATTTCACGCTTTTATATAAAATTTGTATCAAATGTCTCACATCCTTCTAATCAGTCAAGTCATACTGCTGGAGGTGAGATCAATGTCTGTGTTCACGATGAAAGCCTCAAAAGTCAGTTTCTAGCTCTGAGTAACTCTGGTTTTTGTTTATATAATAAATATACTTCATATTTATCACTAAATTAAAAACAAAATTCTGCAATTATCAAAGCCATCTACAGTAGGACTGAAAATGCTGTGGTGAAAGTCCAATTCATGCCTCTTTGTTGGCAAAAACATAATTGGCGTATATACTAATATTATTATTAATATTTTACATACGAGCCATCCCCAAATCCCGCTCCTACACAAAGCTCTCCTCCATGTTGGAGCAGAGCAAGAATGAGTCCACGAGACGGGGCTTGATCAGCTGCTGGTGGTCGGCATCCTCGATGCTGTCTGGGCACACGGCCGCCAACCTGCGCAGGGCTGCCTGGAAGCAGAGGATCACATGCGTACGGCTGTCATTACTGCTGGTGACTGGCACAGCACACACAGACACACACGCATAGACAGAGTTTGTGTATTACTATCATTGTGGGGACCCTCACATCATTTCTATGGGCATAACTCTAACAATGACAATGAGTAACCAATATAAGACTTTGGCATTTTTACAACAACAACAACAAATTTATTTTTGTATAGTGCATTTTCATGACTTCACATCATCTCAAAGTGCTTTACAGCATCCTCACCCAAAGCCCCCAGTGAGTAAGCCATAGGCGACACCATTAGTCTTTTGATTGCATTCACGGATATTTATAAAATTGAAGTTTATATTATGGGGACCTGGAAAATATTCCCATAACCAAAAAAGTAATATGTTTTAAATACAACCCCCCCCCCCCCCCAACACACACACACGTATGTTCTCATGTATAAAAGATCATCCACCCAACAGACTTGGCATAAACATGCAACAAGCCCTTGTCACAATATACCTATGTGACTTACCCATATTTTCATATCTTTATCAGTTATATGACACCTAGAGTCTAAACACATGCACAAGACTGATGTCGGTCACTTGGACAGAGTCACTTCTACATGTAGCCTCTGCACATTTAACCATCAGGGTAGTTTGACTGCAAAATTAACGAGGGCAGAGAAAAAGGAGCCTTGATACTCAGAAAGCAGTGAGTAGAGCCATGTTTGATTAGCAGCCCTCACAGCCCCTGTTCGATTATCAGACCCCTTGGTGTGGTGGCATTTTCAGAAAGCATCGTCTCAAACGGGAGCCATCATAGGGAGGCCTGGGCTGTGACGGAGCTGGTGGATCGCGCACCTCCCCAGCACCGCACATTTCATTACACGAAGGGCGGGAGAGGAAATGGGCAGGGGTGTAAATGCTGGCTTAATGCGTGCATGCCCCCCCCGCATCATCCTTTCCTTTTGATCAATAGGACCTTGTGCTAATTTGGCCCACTGGTGCCGCGTGCAGCGCTTTAACGACTCTCAGGGTGACTGGCGCCCCATCCCAGCCCGCTAGCACCGGGGCTGGCCCCAGGCTGGGGGGGGACCTACCAAGCAGGCGACCAGCACGGAATCGCTGCTGTTCCTTTCAGCTGGTGAGCGGCACAGTTCGATGAGATGAGGGATGGCTTGAAATTTAAAAAAAAAAAAAGAGAGAAGAGAAGAGAACTGTTATTCCATTAGTTATTCCAAGTTGTTTAAAAAAAAACTAATACAGTAAATATAAGCATCGGTTTATAATGTTTACCTAGTAAAACCAAATTCAAACAGATGATTTGAGGAAATGCTGAAATGATCAGTTTCACAAGTGAAAGACAAGTGTCGTTAGACTAAGATTAATAAGTTGTATACTTTAACTATACTGCTTCCTTTATCAAGTAAAAACTTAATTTGTCCCCAAGGGGCAATTAAGACACACAGGGCAGTTGAACAAGGACACAGTAACGTAAAGTATGTTATACTTTTATATTTTACCTGTAAGTTATAAAACGTAGTAGTATATTGAAGTCAAAACTTAATAAATATTGGTGAAGCACCTGTGAATTCTGAAAAGCACTTTGGTGCTGGCCACTCAGTCGTGTGGATGATTGAAAACATCGACTACAAGGTTAGCCAAACTCAAGGTTACGAGCGGCCCTGGATATAGGCACGTGTGCAAGTCTCCCATGAAAGGAGAGTGGAGCAGAGGCGTACCCTGCAGCTGGATGGCCGTCTGTGCAACCTCAGGGTCCCGGCTCAGACGGGCCAGCGTGACGGCTGCCTTCTGCTGAACCCTCTCGCAGGCGGCGCCCTCTGATGGACTGGAGGAGGATGGCTTTTCAGCCAGCAGCAGCAGCAGTCGCTCAATACCTGGTATGAACGTGACAGGACACACAGAGTGGGTGCGCATGTGTGTGAATATGCACGCGGGGGGGGGGGGGGGGGGGGGGGGGGGGGGGGGGGGGGGGGGGGGGGGGGGGGGGGGGGGGGGGGGGGGG
>JABFEB020000020.1:3828831-3840915 GCA_019775895.2 Stomatorhinus ivindoensis | reverse complement strand
GAGCGCGTGCTGCGTGCCAGAAGATGGTGAGTGAGCGCGTGCTGCGTGCCAGAAGATGGTGAGTGAGCGCGTGCTGCTTGCGAGAAGATGGTGAGTGAGCGCATGCTGCGTGCAAGAAGATGGTGAGTGAGCGCGTGCTGCGTGCGAGAAGATGGTGAGTCAGGGCGTGCTGCTTGCGAGAAGATGGTGAGTCAGCGCGTGCTGCTTGCGAGAAGATGGTGTGTGAGTGCGAGAGCAGCCTATAAGAATGATAAGACAGTACAGCATGTGAGTATGGTAAGTACAGTGCGAGTACAGTGCATGAGAACAGCGTGTATGTAAACTGCAAGCAGGTCTGCTCGTCTCCACTGCAGTCCCCTGCCACCACCCCCCCGTGACAGGTGTCTTTCTCGAGGCTCAGTGATTGCTTACGTTCAGAACACCCCTGAGACACCCCCTCCAAGTGCGTTCCTCTCCTTCATTATCCTGCCTGCTCTTTTACGCCTGACTGCGCCTCCGAATCAGGAGAGGAAACGTACCCCGGCTACAGCATAGCGTGTCGTCTTCAGTAGGACCCCAAAGGGCTGCAAAAATCCACATTTTCCTGCATTTAACAGCATCTGAAGAAGCCGTAGATTCCTATGTTTTCATTGTTCGCCAGTGACCAGCAAATGGCAAAGATTTAAAGTTTATTGACTGAAATTTTTCATCATTTCATTGAGGGAAGATGCAGCATTATTGCTGTCATATTTAATATAACCAATCTGGAGAGACGGCCCTTGTGTTCGGAACCACGGTGCCCTGCTCCCTCTGCCTTTTTGTTGCAGGAGGCTCTGGCAGTATCAGATGAGCCCTCGTGGATAAGAGGAAGATAGAATCAGGGACTGGGACATCAGACTGGGTGTTGTATGGAAGAGTGCCACTGACAGGACAGGGTGACATTTCCATTGGCCCGCTGCTTCTAGAACCAGTCTATTTGACATTCTGTGACACTCACTGCAGGCTGATGGAGCCGTGTGAAAAGACCAAGTAATGGGAAGAGAATCATGGGAGGTGCAGACTGGAAGTACTCCAGCCCGCAATCTACCCGGCATGTGACACAGTTGGTCCTGCCACTGCTCTGCTGATGATCAGCTAGGGCTGACAAAGGGGAACTCAAGGTCCTCGCAGAGACCAATCGCCAGGTGGCTTGAGAAATGCCAGGCGTATACGCTGGATGTTCTCTGAGTGACCTAACCCAGGGCTACACATTAAACCCAGAACATACCAGCCATTTCACCCATTGAAAGGCATCTGGCTGACCATGAGAGTTGGTGACTGACATGCTGGTGTGTGCGGCACGGTCAGACACGGTTGGTCCCCATTGGTGCCGTTTTGGCCGACTGATGTTGAATCGATGTCGAGGCAAGTTGGTGAGAGCAAGTTCTCTGATTGGGCTGTATGTCAAGCATCACCTCTAGTCGCGCTGGTGTGTCCCAGCGCTAATTTTTGGGAGCCAATTGTTCATTGACCTTGCTTGGCGCTAGTTTTGTCGGTCAGCTTGGTGCGAACCCAGATTTACATACATTCACATTCCCTTTGCAGCAGGACACACCTTTTTGCTAATTAGCCATGATCACAGAATCACAGCTGCGGTCAAAGCACAATCCAGCCAGTCAGTCAAACAAACCCAAAAACCCTCCTCTGTCGGTCAACACCCTCTTGAGCGCCGCCCTAGTAGACATGAGCCTCGTGTCCACCAACACGGTGCCGGTGCTGTGCTGTATTATGTTTCTTTTATTTATTTTGATGTATTTAAGTTTTTATAAGCTGGCAAAAACTGAAAAAATAGTTTTCAGAGTATGACTTGTTCTGCAGTGTCTTTATCGCCTCCACTTTTGGCTCCAGGTGAGGATTCTGGTGATTTCTCAATCTCAGAGGCCATAAACAACAGAGTGATCATACACAGGGTAAGAACAGCAGCCTGTGCTACCTTCTCCAGCTGGTTGATACCCTCCTCCACACAGCAGATGGAGGCCACGGTCCTGAGGGCGTGGGCATACAGGCAGCTGAAGCAGTCCTGTCGGCAGATCTTAAAGAGGGCCACCACTGCCCCCTCCTGGGGAGAGAGTGACATAAGCATGGCAATTAGAGGGTCTCACACCCTTTTCTGGAGAAAACACAGCACTGGTCTGCAAATAATGAAAACGCTGTAATTTTGACGCCTCTGGGTTGTTAAAAGTTCACAGCTGTTGCTAGATCATATCTTCAAAGCCCTATTAACTTATATTTTTCGATCATCAGCATTACGGAATTGATACCACACGCTGTGCGCCGTGTTCCGAACCACCTGCTTGAGGGACTCTCTCTGGGCTAACCTGACCTGTGTCATCTTTCTTATCACCTACTGCCCCTGAGCATGGAAGAAACAGTCTCTGAAACAGTAAAGGGAAGAAGGAATCAACTGGGATTTATGTGTCCCCTGCGAGCCACTGAGTTGCTTGTTGCCAGGACGGAGGGCGACATTGCCCCCCCTTTTGTTTTTAGACCCTCCCACATGCCACCAGCTTATTGGCTGAGAGATGAGAGGATGTGGCACTTGGAACCAAATCAGAGGATAGCATGCCACCCAATGCCCCCATGCAGATACAAGGCCATTACTGAATGAAACTGTGCTTACAATTTATTTATACAATTAAAAAAAGAATATAAAGACTAAATTGTTGTGTTTAAAAATATAACACACACCACAACTGCTTATTAAATATTTGGCTATTCATAAAATCATCTTCATGAATATTTAATTTCACATTCAGACAGGCTGAAAATAGACTACCTTTCTCATAGGAATCCGCAGTCATTTGCTATGCGAATAAGGGGGCGGGGGAAGGGGAAATTACAAAAAACAACATCCTAATTTTCACACTATTCAGCGGCCTAAAATATGCAGCCGGAGGGAAGCTGTCACCCAGAAAGATGGCAGCTCACCAAACGCCCTGCGTGAAGTGCTGGATTACCCACAACAAGCGCTGACTTCCCGCGTTATCTTAATAAGCGGCCTCGTTCCGCGGGCGGCACACAAGAGTCGATCCCACAAGCCGCTGCCACAGGGCGGCTAATGGCACTCATCCGCGGCAGACTGATCTCCGTCATCTTCTGCTCCGTGGCGCTCCGAGGCTCCCTTTGAAACCACCCCGTCAGCCATGTACTTTGGCCGAAGCGCCCTCTTAATCAGCCACACAGAAACTAAATAACCTGTCTTGGCAAAGGTAGAGCACAGCAGGTCTGGTGCAAAATACACAATCCAGGCACCGAGGGGGGCTCTGGCCCTGGGGCATTAATTACAATAACACTTTTATAAAGACTAAACACAGTTTACTGAATGTAGTGAGGAAACAAGACGCCCATGGCAACCTTCGCTAAGCAAAGACTACATTATCAGTTTATTATGTTATGAATGAGAAAAGGCAGAGTCTCCGTCAGAAGGTCCTCTGGCTGGGATCGACGGCCCAGGAGGGTGTCAGTGTGGCCTCGTTCATATGCAAACGGGAGACAGACACCCCTACAACAGGAACACAGCCGGCTCTAATATGTATTGTCAACTGTAAGACCATTATATAGGTAGTTCTGCACCTTTCCAGTTTACATTCAATCAGGTAAATTAACCTATGTTGGATTTAGGTTAACAAGTCGTATAAACATTGCGAAGATCATTAGAAATGGAATGCAGTCACAGCAAAGGGTCTGAATACTTATGTTAATGTGAGGTTTCAATTTATTTTCAATGTCCAAAAAATTCTAAAATTCTGATTTTACTTTCTAATTATGTGGTATTGAGTATAGATTTATCAGGGGAAAATTGAATTCAAACAATTTTAGCACACCTGCAAGTGAAAAGAGAGGTCATGCACTACATTAGATAGTTTTACTAACCAAAAGCTTCCCGTAAAATACAAAAGGCAGTTTAAAATTTTAAATTAGAATTGTCAATAGAAACTGCCTGCCAAACAAGACCATACACGGTAGTGGTGGCCTCGTGGTTAGGGAAGCGCACTCGTAATTGAAAGATTGCTGGTTCAAATCCCCGACCAGCAAGGCACCACTGAGGTACCCTGAACAAGGTGCTGCCCCCCAAGCCCTGCTACCCAGACGCTGAATTAGCTGCCCCCTGCTACGTCACCATATGGGTTAAATACTAAGGACACATTTTGAGGTGTTATGGTGTGTCAACAATGACCGCTGATCGCTAAATTCTATGCGGGTACAAAGAGTGTCTGCAGCGCACGTGTGACTCAGACCCACTACTGACTGTCGTGAGAGCCCTTCGCTTCCTTCTCCAAAATATTTGCGGAACTATTAAAGTTCAAATGTGCACGTCCATTGAGCCTGAAAGTGGACCGGCATATGATTAGTTTTGGGGGCTAAGGTTAAGACTGTTACGTAACAGTCTAGGAATTTTGATACGGCCCATTTCACTTCCTCCTTTTGAACACTCAGGAATTATATTCCACAGTTTTGAGATTCACGGCATGTCATTTCTATGTACCAAACTCTGTTTTCCACTACAGCGAGGCAAAGTGATATTTTCATTCTATGGCACCCTTATTCTGAAGCTATAAAAACTAAACAGACATACATTTAAAAAACGAATAAAGCCTCGATAAAAACTAAGGATGAAACTGAAAATGATACAAAAACTAAATTAAGAAATCATAATAAGACTGCTTAGACAGCAATTTAGCTGTCTACTTAGAAAGATTTCTGAATTCTGAACGTGGTGAAAGTAATGTTTGCGCAAAGATAATGAAATCCAAACAGCACAATCAGATGGGTCAGTATCACATATTCAATTCACACCATACAGCAGAACTGCTGAGCAGCTTCAACAGATCAGTTCAATCTGTTATCTTTAAAGATATCACATTTGTTTCTATATAAAAACATATAATCTAACTAATGGAAGTGTGACTTCAATTAGTACACCATATTAAGCTAACAGCCCTGAACTTCGCTTGAACCTCTCCATTCACACAAATTAATGGCTATCAAAATGCTTGTGCTCTAAAATTAAGCTGAAATCATTAATATAAGATCTTCCACCAAACACCAAACCACTTGCCAGCATAAACATACACGGTGAAGCGTGTCATATGCACATTAACACAGGCGCATACAAAAGGGGGCACGGCCGTTAATCTGATCTACACTAAATCACGGCTGCGGTTTCCGCCCCCCTGTTTGATGGGCTGGCAAGCGTTCAGATTTGTCTAGCGGGACCATCTGCGTCATTAACAGAAGGCAAGGAAAACCAGAGACGCTTCCTTTGTGACTCCTGGCGACTTGCTGCCTCGGTGATGACCGACCCGGAGACCCAGCCTGACTGGGGACACAGTTCAAAAGACACTGAAATAGCGCCCTCTGTGGGGCCAGAGGATGAGCGCACCCTGTAACCAACCTCCGATTTATTCCATAAAGTTCCTGGTCTATGCAGTGGAACTCCTGCCTCCTGACCCTCACCACAGCCTACTCTTATCTGCCCTGCTTTTACCCCGTCACCCCTCTACCCAAGCTCCCCTGGACACATGGGCAGGTAGCCAGGCGCGGCCAGCAGTCAGGGACGATAACAGCTAGAGAGGAGATGCTTAGTCTCGATGCTGCCACTCAGGTGGAATGAGGACCACGGCAATGGCTGCGTTCACATTGCCGGTCTGGAAAAGCATCTCAAAGCAGCTCTCTCTATGACAGTCTGCAGGACTTCTCCAGATGGAGACTAAAGAAAATTAGTTGCAGTTTGCTTAAGATTTTATAGAAAACATGTCAGGATAATTATCTCAAATATGGGAGGAAACAGCAGAGTCCAACCTGGGATCTGAGCCCATTACTTTGTGGTAGCAGGTCCACAGAATGCTGCTCTTATTCTCCTCGGTCAGTCTGCCCAGAACGGCTAATCATCTGCGCAGTTTTCCGCCTCGAGTTATGCTGATGACACATAATCTCAAGAAAAAGCAGCTGCTCAGTTTTGCTCTAACCCTGTGCCCCCACCCCCCCCAAAAAAAGGTAGGCCTGACGGGGTGAGACGATATTGATCGGGGGTGCACAGACTGTACACCCAAAAAGTGCGTAATGCAGGCTGTGAACGCGGCCTTCTGTCAAAGACCCCCCCCATCTTGGCCTAGCTTGACTTTAAACTTCTACCTGACCTCCTGGCCAGGAAGCGTGTGTCATGGAGGGTCTCACCAACAAGAGCAGCAGACCAGCAGACCAGCGGTGGGTGGGGAGAATGACTCACCTTGGCAATGATACTGCACAGCTGCGGCCCATCCTGCGTCAGGGAGAGGAGGCCGCTGATGGCGCCCCCTATGGTGTAGATGTTGTCTGACGTCTCGATTTGACGGATCAGAATCTGTTAAGGGGTGGGAGGGGCTTCGTGAGAGTTCAGCTGCATGAAGCGACGGCGACTCGAGGGACGCAGCCAATACCACTGGCAGGTGAGAGGCTGCGGAGTTCGGAGCTGGCTGGCTGTCTAACGACCCGGTCACAAAGCGGGCGAATGTGACAGCTTCCAAAGTTAAAAAGGTTCCAGCTTTCATATCCTGTATAATCAGGTTATTTAGGAAAATGAAGGAAATGTTACATTTTCACAGAAAGCAAAGTACATTCCATCAGCCAGGTCTAATCGAACTCAGTTGTCTAGACTTATAGAGCAAAGTAATAATTTATCGTTGTCGTTTTGCCACTGCAGCAATTTACGTAACCTTCCTCCCCTCTGGATAACTACACATATTAATTATTTATAGTGCCAGTTTGTTTGTATAGGAATTTATTTCTTGTAAAACTGCCTTAAGGGGTAGTGATACAGTGAGGGTTAGGATGCCGGGCCTACGGTGCAGATCTCACAGTTGGACCCCTAAGAAAGGCCCTTAAGTGCCAAATTGTTCCAGGGACTTTCTCAGTTGTACCTCACTTTAGATAAAAGTAGCTGCCAAATAAATTAAATTCTGCGTGGAATGCATGTTTCAAACATATCAGGACCTTGAGAGCATGTAACTTTGAGGATGAAGGTAGTGACTGAAATTCCAAGGATTTCTCCGCAGCTGAAATATGGAACTGTTACACGACAGCGTCCCCTTACAGGGTCTACGTGTATTTTAAACGACAGAGCGCACCACAAAGATCTTCCTACACAACGAAGGCTTCCTACACAAGCCCTCACGTGAAGTCAGAGAGGAGTCCAACTAACTGGTGGCTATGAAAGATGAAACCTTGTCTAGGGCCCCCGTTTTGCATGGAGGCTATGGGCCCCCGTTTTGGGTGGAGACATGGGTGTGGTCTTTCCTGTTCGGTCCGGGTTTCACAGTTACTGTTGGCTTATTTACAACCCACTTGCCTCTCAAGTCATCCTTGTTAGGGGGCCTGCTAGCTGCTTCTCAGGAAGCTCTTGGGAAAACACCTGCTTCCCAAATTGACGTCGTCTGAATACATTGAACCATGTATCCCCTTAAGGCTCACTTTTTAATATGTGGCTTCCTCTATGAAACTTAAAATCACGAAATCAGAAACCAGACAGACATCACTCAAATGGCAAAAAATAAAGCGATAAGGGGTACAGACATTTCTCAGTTAAGAACTCATAGTGTGCACCAGGGGGGCGTGGTCCTCTCACCTGGATCTCATTGGCCAAGGCCATGTCAATCATCTGGCTGAACGATTCGCTGATGTCTGTCAGTATTTCCTGGGTGGCTTCTTTCGTTGACCTCAAGAGGAACTCATCTTCAGTGTGCACACACCTGAGGGAAGACCAGGACATGTTTATAACATCCATCCATTAATTAGATGCACTGATCCTTCATTATAACCATCGGAATAAAGTGGAGAGAGTTCACATAACATGGATCAGATCACCAGCAACCTGTTTATAATAACCCATGACTTAAGGGTAAGAGTTTCACATTTCTTGAATGAATTAAAGGGCCCGTCAAGCATGACTCCCATAGGAGGGATCGGTGTTGTGTCCAGTGTAGTACCTCTCGGTGGTGGCGGTGAGCTCCAGGCACTTATCCAGCAGGGACTTCTCATACTGTAGACAGAGGGGGACACATGCGAAACATCAGCCGTTCCACATGAGAGATCTGTGTTCCCGGCGTGACATGGAAACCATTTCCAGGGAACAGAAACTCTACTGTGAGTTACAGCTAAATGGAAATGCCGATTGAGGGTCCAGGGTGAGCAAGGCTATGAACAGACTGGCAAGCAGTAGAAGCAAAATCTACACCTCCCAGTCAAGCATACTTGATGCCGGTATTTAAATATACTTCTACTAAAAACCTCGATGCTTAAAAAGAACATGCAGTTGAACAATGAGATGCCATCAACTATATTACACCTAAATCTATATTCAGCCTACAGTAAGAAAGATCAAACCAATTTCCATGAATCCAATCTCACATGTCTGCCTTCTGGAATTATGGGATGTCACTGATTGTGGAAGCAATTGGCATGGACATTTAATCTGCAATTACAAGAGCTCAGTCTCCATTAAGTTTACAGATGATTATACTCATTCTGATTGGCTTCCTGATCTAAGGCACAGTATCAATCTTCACTAGGCATCCCACACAGTATGCGGCTGAGCAATTGTCTTCATGCAAAATGAGACAGGCTCAGACATTTTGGGGCCAAATATTACCCTTTTCCACAAATTTATGTCCAGTGTCTATAGCGATTACTGATGCTGGCAATTTTTTTCTCCCTATGAAAATTTAGTGAGTTACTTTGGAAAATCCGGAATGAGGAAAATGAGCGTAAAAGCATGAAGATCTAATCCATCTTCAAGTCAGGAGGAAGACCATTTATACTGCATAGAATGGCTACATGTTGTATGGGTCATACGAGTCAATCTTAAGCTTCTCAGTAATAAATACAAATCGGTTACAGAACTGGAATGCTGTAGGTCGTCCACTAACGTCCTCTCTGAAGTCTGGAGGATCACGACCTGCAAAGGCCACGCAGGGCAGGATGCTGAAAGCCACTGGCGCTTTCCAGGGAGTGCCACGGTGAATGCACCCAGCTTTATGATATCAGCTCAACAAAAGTTCATTAAGGAGGTAGCCAAAAGACACACACATAGCAAGCGGGTGCTCGGGTTAGGTGTCGGTCACACGGTCACACAAGCACGGTTAAAGACTCGCCGTACCTTCTGCATCTCGGGCAGTGAGCCGCGGACGGAGGAATACTCGTGCACCAGCGAGCGCATATGGGCGTGCACCCTGACGGCCGTGCCGTGCACGCGGGACCAGCGACCCTTCTCCAACCGATGGAAGATCTTGCCCAGCTCGGTGCTGACGGCGAACGCCCGCCGGAGCAGCATGTGCAGGCCGCCGCGCGCTGCCCGCTCCCCAGCCACGATGAGCTCGCCTGCCCCCGCCTCCTCCTCCACGCTGATGGGCTTGGACTGCAGGATGCACATGCACTCCACCTCGGTCATGTGACGCAGGTCCTCCATCCAGCGCTGCACCGAGTCCACCTGCAGGGTGTGGAGCCTACCAAGAGCGGGGGGGGGGAGTCACTCACTCACCCAGGTCAGGTGGGTAATCAGCCCCAAGAACTGTAATATTTCCATCCATCTATACTTCCATATTCCCACCCGGGGCTCCTCAAATCTGGCCCTCGATTCCAAATCCAGGCCTCGTTTTCAGTTCCCCTAGGTTTTTAGTTTAATAATCACTGGTTCTGATTGGTCAGAGGCTTCACACCGGGCTCACAGGTAAAGGAAGGCTGGACAGTCAGCTACTTTGAGGACCGTGATTTGAATAACCCTGTTCTAACTGCTTATCCTGGTGAGGGTGGTTGTGGGTGAGGCGATTATGCCAGGTAGTACAGGGCACTAAGCTGGTGTTCACGCTGGGCAGGAGGCCAGTCCATCGCAGGGCACGTTTTACACACCGCAGGCAATTTTAGAGAAGGCAGTTAACCCAGCAGCTTTTCTTTGGACGGTGAGTGGAAACCCAGAGAACAGAGGGGAAGGCCTCACATGCCGGGCAGGTTGGGTTCAGATCCCCGGCCCGGGTGCTAGGCAGTGGGGCAATCCACCGAGATGCTGTAATTAGTCATCATTCCAGCCAAGAAAATTTAAGTTGCACTGGCTCCTAGACAAAAGTATGATAAGGAGGAAAAAAAAAACAATTTAGAAAAAATAAATGCTCCCGGGCAGCAGAAGGTCACCCTCCTTAAATGCAATTCCAGCTGGAAGCAGGGCAGACAGGAAATTATCAATGAAATTAATCTCCTGGTCTCCAGCATATAGTCATGTTATTACGGGGTTCTAGGTGCTGTGTGCTGAAGGTGAGCACTCTCATAAACCCTCATCATGCCATTAAGCCGCTCCCAAATCCGGCTTCCGCAGGTACCTGTCACCCCCCCCCCCCCCCCACCCCCGATGAAGGCCACCCGATGACGCAGAACGGTCCCTTCCGAAGAGAACCTCGGCTGAACTTGGTCAAAGATCAACCTAAAAAATGATCGATAATGCAATATGCTATGGAAACGGCATCTCTACCCCCCCCCCCAATCTGTCATTTCACAGCTGAGGAGTAGGTACACTAATAAGGATTGTAAGAGAGTGTAAGAGCAAGCAAACAGCCCCTCCCCAGGTATAATGACCCAGGGATTTAACAGGGAATCCCATTGCTTTGGGAGATCAGCGAAATGGGAAATTAACACACCTTTTGCAGACGGGGGCAAAAAAACTCTTATCAAGGAAGAGTCATTGCCAGGCAAAAAGGTTCGCAAAAGAGCCCTGTGCAGCCATGACAGCGTGTGACACAGCCTGAATCCTCTGATGAGGTGGGCAGATCGGCTGCAGAGGCTGGGTGCCGCTCCGCATATCTGAAGCATTCATAACAAACGCTCCGTTGTTTATTTACCCCTTCGCATACCTGCAAAGCAGATGTTTAAACTCACTCATTAGCAGCCTCGACGGCGTGCAAACACTGTGACAGGCAACCCAAGCCATTTTTGGTTCTGGCAACTGTTAGGATTGTTATTTTTTTAATGAGGCAGAAATGAAGCCTATTATTTACGCTCATGTACACAGGCGGCACATGGTCCCTGCAAACACCCCAAGATGGAGGCTCTGTTTCCATTGGCCCAGACTACATATATCCCAGCAGCTGCACTGCCGCCATTTGTGTGTGTGTGCGTGTGTGTGTGAGATTGTGCGAGGGTTCGCATAGGTCACACTTGTCCCCAAAGTGTGAAAAAAACATTTTTCAGGTCCCCATTTGGATAACATTAATTTTATACAAATCTGGGATTGCAATCAAAAAAGTAAAAAGTGTCAAAATGTATGGTTAAGGTTAGGGCTGGGTGATTGGGATTAAAAATTTTCCCATAGAAATGAATAGAAAGTCCCCATTTACATAGGTATGCCAGAATGCAACAGCAGGCGTCTCTGCACCCCACCCACAGTGGGTTCCCTCTCTATGCCTATGTCCTGCATTCTTCACAAAGTTGCCCACGGTCACGGGTTCAAATATCTTTTCAATGCCGCACACGCCTACAGAAGCCCCAGCTTGGGGAATAGAGGCACGCGGGGGGGGGGGGGGCAGGCCGAACCACGACTAACAGCGCTCAACTGTCCCACGTTAATCACCAGGGCTGCCCAAAAAGGTCACCGCTGCCATTACGCAGGCATGAGAAAATGCGCTTTGATACAACAATCAAACATACACTAGCACCATTTATCAGATAAAACCTTTTTAAGGAAATTAGATTCAAGAGGCACAGATTATCCATAGTTAGCATTCAAAGCCTTTCATTTCACCAGTTCAGGACCCACCCCCCACCCTCCACATTTAAAAAACCCATAGCCATGCCTGAAATATTCCAAACGGTTCCTTACACGCAAGGTCACGGCATTCCGCTATCTGATCAAGCACTGTCAGGCTTGCCAATCACAGTCCTCAATAAACCTCTGCATGGGACAGGGAGCATGTAAAAACAGCCCTATATTACCCCTATGGGGTCCATGGGAAGTTTAAGGAGTGCTAATGTGAGACTCGCCCTACCCAATGTGTCACTCTAAGGTGAGACTCGCTCTACCCAATGTGTCACTCTAAGGTGAGACTC
>JABFEB020000020.1:3798474-3817117 GCA_019775895.2 Stomatorhinus ivindoensis | reverse complement strand
GGGGGGTGTGCTATTGGGGGGCCCAGCTGGTTGCCATTAAAAAGGGCGTTTTCATGGATTTAGCACCCGCTCCCAAAAAAGCCCTCAAGCCAGGAAAATCAAGCCGTTCTTCGGAAGAACCAAAAATCCCAGAGGGGTCTTCAAAAGGTACGATCAAAAACACATCGGGGTCCAGATAAAGGGTGGGCAATCACAGGGGCTCACCGAGAGCGTCATTCCTGAGCAGAGATAACAGCAGAATTGCTACAGGAGGCCGGTTCTCCCCAGTGGATGAAGAGACGCGGGAAGAGAACACTGAGGACATGGGGGTCAGACAGACCGGCGCGGCAATTAGCGAAGACGGAAGGTCCACAAGGACGGCACGAGCTTGCAGACAGCTCCCTCAGGGGCTCCCTCCTGCTAATGCGCCTCCTTAGGGAGGCGGCGTCTCCCAGCCGCGTCGTCCGCACTCA
Source organism: Stomatorhinus ivindoensis (assembly GCA_019775895.2). Lineage (NCBI taxonomy): Eukaryota > Metazoa > Chordata > Actinopteri > Osteoglossiformes > Mormyridae > Stomatorhinus > Stomatorhinus ivindoensis. The sequence continues at coordinate 3,816,665 of JABFEB020000020.1, read as the reverse complement.
CAAAACGAGTGTCCATACACTTACCCTTCCACACACACACACACACACACAGAAAACAAAGACTCGTGCCCAAGTGGTGTGATTAAAGATGAAAGCCGAAGTAGTGGGGCTGCCCATTGGGGATTTCTTTACTCACCCTGTGCGAGAGGCCCGCGTTTCAGCCGCGCCACATTTCTGCGTGCAGCTCCTTAATTAGAGCGTGGCTTTGGAGGCTCTGAGTCAGCCTGGCTCACGTCAGCCTGGCCGGCACAAGCGGCCCGCAGACTTTCCAGCTCCGAAGACCCTGCATAGCTCAGGCCAACCCGTCCGTGAAGCATTTACTCATCCGGAACCTTGGGGTTCTTTAAAGAAATCATGCAATGATTCCCCACCACTCAGATGGACACATTTCACATACAAAACATTAACATACCAAGGAATGACCTTTCCCACAATTTAAGCCAATGGCCTCCTGCCTTACAGATCAGAATCACCAAAGGTAACAGCAACAGGCATAAAATTCCTGGTTTTGTTGGGAAACCATCTAACTCCAATGCTAATTTATTTTCTTCTACAGTGGAAGTAATTAATTACGAACACTGCCCCCCCCCAGAGACTTTTGTCATGTCACTGACATGCCGCCTTCACTGACTCTGAAGAGAACTGCATTTAAGAAAAAAAAAGCTCGACCACTGAGGATTCACTACCATCTCCGCTCGAGGTGGGAAGTCAACAGCTGGAAGCCCGTCACAATGCCTCCACTGGTGGCCTCACTGTCACCATGGCGACGCCGCCAGGCACATCTCCGCAGCTGCTACGGGGTTCGATTCAGATCGCTTCCATCCAGCTGCAAGCTGAAAGTTTTGCTAAAACTTCCCTGGAGATAGAGAGTGAGCTTTGCACTTCGCACTCTCTACCCAGAAGATTTCAAAATCTTCAGTTTGGTTTTGAGAGGCACCTAATGCCAGGGGCCCCTTATCAGGAGAGAGGATCAGCCAGCTTCACTTTTTCCACATTAAAACAAAAGGCCACAAACCCCAAGTTCACGGAATCTCTGGGCAGTAGCCGCCTTGTGGCTGAAATCTGTGGAAGCCAGAACGTTGCTGGAGATCCAACAGGACTGCTGAACTAACCCGACCACTGAAGTGCAGCAGCTCATAACCAGCATGGCAGCATCAAAATAATTGACATAAAGACCTAAGACTGAGAACAGAGCATTCTCTACATGCATGGAGGAGAATCCCGTGCGGGGTGCGTGGCCTCGAACCCTTACTAAGAAGTCCCCTCTCCTTTCGTAAGGTATGGAACCTGATCACACTGATCAGGGGGATGTCGCTCACTCAAACCGACAGCCCCCACCACATTCTCGATGGTTATTGATCACAATCACACAAGAGCTTTGTCCCCAACATGGGAACCGACATCACTCCTAACGCCCTATGCCAACCCAGCATCAGGCACTGAAGGCAGGCTGAGAAGATGACTCATTCGTACCCTCCATACCCTCAGCACACCGCTTGTTACAAATACATAATTAAATTAAAAACAGCCAGGGAGACTGGAGCACCTCAGCCCGCCCTCGTGGAACACAGCACCATGCTGAAAGCCAGCCATAGTCTGGGGATGGGGGGGGGGGCCAAGCTCCTCAGTCTGCCCGTAGCGAGGTGGCTACTTAAAGACCATAATCCGGAGGTTACAGAACAGGACTCAACTCCAGCAACGAAAGAGAAATTATAACAAAGAGCCTTTTCTATAAAGGCACTGGAGAGAAACCGGATCCGCACGTCCCGGCTAAGGAGAATGGCCGCTTAGGCTGGGCCCTAGAGCCTTAAAACACTCACAATAAAAGCATTTAACGCCTACACCTACAGCTCAAATCCAAATGATAATCAGCACAGATCAATCAAGACAAACTCAACACCACTCTGGATTTCAGTTTTACTTTAGGTCAATTTCACAGAATGGCCATCGAGCTTGGATGATGTAGCAATATGCCTGCAAGATCAGTGGAGCTCAGAGGTAAATGGTATTTAACAAAAACACGTAGTAAATTACCCAGAGCAAGACTAACTGCTGGTTGAGAGAACGGGAGTCTGCCAGATCATACAGGTGAAGCCTCATTGGTAACCATCATGCTACAGTCAAACATCTCTAAATGTGCAGACAGGCCCCCCACAGCTGAAATCAAATCTACTGTAACTAGGAATCAGCTGGTAACACATGCATCCTGTCAACACATTATCTCAGTGAACCATTTAATACTCTTATGTAAGAGAGCTGATCAAAAAAAACTATTTTTTTCCTGTGCTGATGTACCCATCTTTATAAAAACGAAGGAAATATAAAACTGCAGCATCCCGATTCGAATTTAAGAGGGTACAAGTAAGGGAATGAAACACTTAAACAGACCGTGGAAAGGGGAGAAGTAGATAAAGCACAAAGATGGTTGATCATGTACAAGAACACAGAGACAGAGCTGAGTAAGTCAGCAAAGCCCCTAAACCGAATCGGAGAAGCCATCACAACCTACGCGGGGGGTAGCCACTGTCCAGGACTGATCCACACTCTCCACCAAAAGAAGCCCAACCCCAGATAGAGCCTTGATTTTCCCAAGAAACACCTGATTTAGGCTCAGCAATTGAACGCAGATGACAGACTAGAGAGTAGACGCATGGAGGAAGAGACATGAGCTGTTTTTGAAGAATAAATGGACTTGCGAGTTGCGAAGACTTACCCAGAATGACAGAGTGCGCCTCAAAGTGCACCCGGCTTGCGGAGCACTTCACTACTGACTTCTGTACCCCACCGAAGTCAGCTCAGTCTACAATGACCTGAGGATTTTCCCCTTTCCTTTGCAACTCCGTGTCAGTGAAGTAGCACGGCATAGTTTTACGCTGGGCTGCAGTCCAAAGAGACATGAAACTATTCTATTTCTGTCTGCCATACCAACACGAGGGCTGTACTTTTAAAGATCCTGCGGTCAAGCACGCAATTGCAGTGACCGGCAATGGTTTAAGGGGTAATTGCAGACCTCATCAGCTTCTACTAAGCTGCCAACAGGACAAGGTAAATTACTTTAAAGCCCCACAAAAACAACACTAGCCACATAAATAAATGTAAAACTAAAATCCAGATGTCTAGCTGAGAGGAAGAGAACGAGCGACTGGAGGAAAAGACGAGCTTGTGCGCTACCTCGGCAAAACGCACGTGAAATCATAAAAATTGCATGAAATATGCGCGATTTCAGACGGCAAGGGGGTGTAGTCTGGGTACATATTATTGTTGGAGGGCTACCATGAAAAATTCAGGGTATCCCTTTTCACATGAACTGTGGAAATTTCTGTCTCCCGGAAAAGCGCAGGAGTAGAAACGCATGTGCGTGTAAAGTGAACGTGCCGACAGTGTGGTTTGAGTTACTGAGGATCGCCCAGGGCTTTGGACTGGAGATGCGAACTGCTTACTTCGCAGATTCGTCTGGTTAGTGCGTGACACAGCCAGCAGTTGCACTGTCACCCATCAGACAGCGCTTTACATCGTGCATGCAATCGTATTAGACACATAACGACGATAGCCTCCTTACTACCCTATTTCAGTCGCAGGACCAAACGCGGACAGCTGTTCACCATTAGAGCCGTGTTTCTCATTGGCAAGGCACTGAGTTGCCGAGAGAGACAAACTTCTCAAAAGAAGTCTACGATCCCCATAATTATCAAAGTCTGCAGAGGTTTTCTGGTCTGAGAAAACTTTCCATTTAAATTCCATTATGATCCAAGCCTCCAGACTTATTTAATTCCAGACCTAGTCCACGTGTACAATAAAAAGACTGCAAAAACAAATTAATGGTGAGAGAAGATTTTGGAGCCGCCTAACTTTGCATTGGGGCGTCTATTAACGCTACAAAATAAATTTTGCTTTCAGGTTTTTATACAGGCTATGCACTATACTGCCGCAGCAGGTCGACTCCTGAGCTCCGCCTTCTGACACATTTTGTATTTTATTATAATGTTGTTTTAGAAATTGTTGATGGAATTGATATTTGCCGTAGGCTATATTTTTACTTATTGAGGGATACGTAACGCTTGATAAAACCTTAAATTTCAGGTTTCATTACTGTTTTTGGGCCTGCGAGGTTCTCATATTAGTAGCGAAGAGTTTTATAAATATCTCTTAAAACGCATCACATGAATTACATCCTAGAGCATTGTTGTACCTTGCCAGGATTATGATGTCACACTTCTTTCAGTATTCTTACACCGGCTTCAGTAGCCACCTATTAAAAGTAGCCTGTTTTACTTGATTGCAGGGTTAATGCAGACATTAAACGGCCACTGTCCCACAGGGGACCCATTCGTTTTCATAGACACATTAGCAGTCAAATTAAATCGGTTTAGTCATAAATAGAGGATATACACTGGGCAGTCCATCCATCCATCCGTCCGTCTATCCATCCATCTCTCCGTGCATCCATCCATTCATCTACTATAACCGTCTGTCCTCGCATACAAATAAATCCACCTTTCACCTTAAGATTTAATATGCATAGTACTCTGCTTAACAGCTATCGTCATCTTATTACGCGCAGAAAAAATCTGGATAAAATAAAAAAAACAGGCCGATATACAAAAACAAAATCGTAAAGAGTAGACTTAATTCATTTATTTTCAGTTACCTTTTCACATACGGGTGGCTACTGTAGTTATGTCATCTATGCAGAAACCTAAAATTTAATGCATTACATTCACGGATGGTACAGGTGGATGCGGTAAACATAGATAAATCAACAGGCGTGTTGAAAACATGCAAAACGTTTACCTTCCTACGAGACAACTGCGCTTAAAGTCTCGGTTTTTCCCCCACCAACTGACTTTCGCTAGAATCGGACTTAGGAAGTACCACAACTCTACAGCAGCAGACGTGAGGAAATGAAACGCAGACAATTGTTCATCTGCCGTCTTGAATACTACTTCGATGACTATTATATCGCCACCTGCTGGTGGATCTCAGAAGAAAACCCAAAAAATGGAAGCGTGCCGAGTCTCTGTAGATTCTCCTGTTGCAATAGCTGGATACTTTTACTTGAACATCCATCCAAGCACAAAGCTGTTACACTACGTATAAATTATAGTATCGGTTCACGTCATATAACTTCATATTTAGACGATCAAGGGCTAAAACTCCCGCATCTCCGATTAGCAGAAGCAGTGATATGGGCTATTTATTAAAACGTCGATTTCTTTCGCTTATCTTTCTTGATCGGAAGAAACATCTAAACGCAGATTCGTCTATGGCAATTGCTTGGGTCACATGGTTTGTAAAATACGAGGCAGATCTTACGAGCTGGGCTTAGAAGGCTTCACATGGCCCCTACGAGATCCATAAATCTGCACAACAGCTATTACAGGCAGTTAAAAGCACTAATATTTTTTACTGCCACCACCAGCAATACAAATCAGCTGCAGATCAACAGATTCAGCAAATTCTATTTTGTATATTCAATATTCAGAATGTTACACGTGGCTTTACGAGTTTTTTTTATTATTCGACGTGAGGAAATAACTGAGGCAACATTTCTGAGCGCAAAGGTTCATGCAGAATCCGGCGTCTCATCGCTTTCTCTGTCGGGTCGTCCTACTGTGCTTAATCAGACTGCGGACTAATCAAAGCAAGCAGTAGCGCATAACAGCGAGGATTAAGTGTTTACAAAGGTCTGCTGCTCGCAGACATTATGTCATTTATCGGGCTAGTTTCCTTGTTATATCTCCTGATAGTCCTATATTTTCATGTTGTTGGCTTTCGGTTACTAGCGTTCTATTGAATTGTCCCACTGGAGAATTTAGTGAAAGATACCTTTCCAGCGGTTTCCAGAACTGGGTTCAACAGTTTGTGTGTTGTTTGGCATTTAAACCATTGGACCGTCCAGCAGATACACCTAGTGCGTAAAACTGAACATTATGGATGCGCCAAGTGACTAAGGAAAGTCTGGTCAGTATGTAGGATAGTTCGTCTTTTATGTGTAGGGCTTGGCAGACAGATACAATTGGCAAATACAGCTACACAGGTACTACGGTGACTTTAATCGCTTAACTTTACTTGTCAGACTCTGCGGAATAAAACAAGTAATCCAACCCAAATGTATCTAAAATACATTTTAATCTTGCTGAAATTAACATTTGTTACAATATTAGTTTTATAGATTTTTATGTTCTTTTTTAATATACTATACAATCATGTCACGAAAAGTGTTTTACATCAAGGCACAAGACAGGGTCAATGTGAAGGTAGCGTCCCGCTTTAATATAGGCCTACCCCCCNNNGCGCTACTCGGACGGATGGATGACAGCGGGTCGCATGACACATATGTTTACGTTAAAAGAGAAGTATGGAACCAGTGCAGTTTTCCGTTTATTTCAAACAAATCCGTATATATTAAAAAATGTAGTTTTCTGTACTTTGAGGTTCTATGACCATATACATTATGAAAGTGCTCTATTTGATCTTTTTTTTCCATGTTCGACGAAAAGCAAAAATCATACGATCAGGAAAAAAATGCAAGAAGTCAGTCCTGCTGTCTGCACGCCGTTCTGCTTCATACGAGGGTCCGTTTTTCGTGTGCCTGAAAGTGAATGTGGATGAGCGAGCCCCTGTAAAACAAGGAAGGGCAGAAGGGTCAGCTTCCTGCGACTCCCTCGAAATCGATCTCTGGATTATTCATTAATATACCTCCTTACTGCAGCTGATGTCGAAACGGAAAAAGGTCATTCTTGACATTTCACGTTCATTTTGATAACTATGAAGATTACATTAATTTAATGTAGGCCTAATTATTATTAATGTATTAATATTATTTTCTTATAGGCACTGGTTATAATAGTGCCCCTTGTGGCCTAGGTTGTGGATTAATATACCTAAGAAGTGAGGGACAGAGCAGGTGAACAGAGATAGTGACGTGATTATACTCACCGCCTTTCCCGAAAAGGCTCACATGGAGGTACTTCTCCTCCGCCGGCCAAATGCCTTGGCTCCTACGTTGGTGGGGACGAAGTTGCGGTTGCCCATGCCCCCCGACCGGCTCAGGAAGTCCGCCAGGCGATGAGTGACGCAGGTAGCGGTGTTGCAGGCGCGCTTCTGCGCTGTCACGCTGCTTCGGGAGACAGGACGCGGTTACTGCAAAGCCTGTCGCCGGACGTCTTAGAAATGCCACGCTACTGTGGAAGTGGTGTGATTGCAAATCAAAATATTTTTCTTCCATCAAACATTACACTTCATCTTAATACAACGTACGGATAAGGAGTACTGGTAATGAATCTGCAGTATAACAATTAACTGCTTACCTGAGCCCCTTGGAAACGTCGAGATAAAGTACGACTTAGTAGCAAGGGTTATTAAAAATGGGTCAGCAGCATTTATAATGACATGCATTCATATGTAGCTATGCTTGAATAAAAGAGGGGGGACATTCTGGTAAAAATAGGTTTATTAGGCATGAAACGCAGTCAAGCTTATAAGAAGGATTTCATATGAGTTATATGTAAGTTTTATTACAGTACTATTGTTATTACTCTGGGTTATTAAGCTACTTAAAAACCTATTTTCTGCATTTTGCAGGTTTAAGTAAACCAGTGTAACTAAATTCATCAGCGTTTGGTTGATTTTTATTGTCTCATTATTCTTTTTCCACATGTTCTCTGTCGAAATAGGGAAGTATCATCACATTAGGAATATTTAAAGGGTCTTTAGTCCTGTTTCGAGGGTGTCAGTCAAGCAGACAAGATCCACATGCATCACAGATCAAATCAAAACGAAGGAGCAGGAAGACAGGGCGGCAGGGGAGGGTGGGGGCGGCAGGGGAGGGGCAGAGCTGCCTAGTTGTCAGTGTGGGGCTCCCTGTCGCTCCCGACGAGGCTCCGCTTCCTGCCCGGGGTGCCCGCCCCCACGTCCGTGCGCGGGACGGCCTGCAGTTTGTGCAGCTCCTGAGACAGCTTGCCCAGCACACACGTGCTGAGGTTGGAGCAGCGCTTGGACATGCCTCTGTCTGGGCTGTGGGGAGAGAAGGACATGCAGAGACAGGCTCGCGAGAACAGCAGCATGCGGCCGCCTCGTCGTCGTGGCAACCTCATCCTCGCCATGCAGTTAGGCCTGCTGATGCATCGTTTAGCCTGGATGCATCTTAAGGGAAAACGGCATTCTGCCAAACCATGCTGAATGGGACATTCCCAAACCATGCCCCACCCCGCCCGCACTCTCTAGGCACTACCAGCTGTCATCCTGTAAGCATGCTCTACCCTCATCTGCCAAACGTGGCTGAAAAACACAGATCCGGTCATTACTGGTGTCATGCAGCATTTTCCTCTTGCACAACTTAAAGGGATCATGCAGCCGCAAGCTGTCTCTCGCATAGCAGACAAACAGACTCTGGAACACTCAGACTCATAATGTGAGTAAAGAAATCAAAACCAGTCCATGCGGGATGGATCGACAGAGAACTGCCCAACAGGAACTTGGAACTCCAAGCCTAGGGATGGTAATGTGGTCCTTGCTCTGGGCACATACCTCGAGATTCTAATCAAACACTTGCAGATCTGAGTTCTAGTTGAAACGGTGTGGTATTGCTCCGAAACAGAGTAGAAATTGATGGTTAAAATAGAAGAGTGAACCACTGAATACTAATTCACCTGCCACATCATGCCAAATAATGGCAATAGAATGAGTTGGTTCATTTTAAGTGAGCATTTTATATCATCCAATTTGCAGAGAACATTCAATGAAGCTGTTGAGCTTCCAAAGAGGTCGGTACCTATTTCTGTCGTTCTCCTTTTGGTCAAAATCTTCCATCGTCATTTCCAAGACCTCTTTCATTATGGCATTGAGCAACCTCTGAGCTTCATAATTTGACAGTGTGACTTGGTCTGTCACAGACTCCAAGCCAGGTCTGCAGGCAAACAGGGGGAAGATGAAAGTTATATCAGACATGTGAGGAATTATTGCTGTGGCTTTCAGAAAAAAAATTCTGGGAGTGTGTCACTATCATTCGTTACTACAATGGACCCCAGCCAGAATCAAAACAATCTGCTAAAAGTATCCCACTTAAAATCTGTAAAGGAGCCAAGTTCAAATTTATGATGTCCCCTAATTCTGAAAATGGAGTGCAGCATGAGGGGCACCCAACTATCCTGACCATAAAAGGACCAGAATGTTTCTGCAGATCAGCAGCAGTGTCAGGCTCGCTTGTCATGTAGTGCGTTTGCCGGTTTTGGATTGAGTGAAGCTTAGACTTGGACGTCAGGAAAACAATGACTGCAGTGCTCCCTCTCACCTGACGGGGGCGGCATGTGAGCAGTACATGTGACAAATGACCAGGGCATAGGCAGCGAGGAAAGCCGAAATCTTCAACACAACCATGGTTTCCTATGGCAAAAAGCCAGTGCTCGTCAGTACCAGAGGCATCAGACATAAGAAAGCTCAACCATCAGTAGCATCAAAGTCACATAAAAAAATATGAAAAGTATGAAAGTCACACAACAGTCTGACAATAGTAGAAGTGCACGGGTAGAAGATCACTGATTCTCTCCTGTCACACATGATGCATGAAGGTTGCCCAAGGTACTAAATCTCAAACGATCTACTAATGAAGATATACCAGAACAACTGCACCTAGAGCTCGGACTTCCACAGCCTGTACAAAACTGCCTGTACAGGAACAACAACACATGCTTTTATCCTCCTGGGCTACCACTGGCTCTCAGCCCAGAAGCTGTCATTCTCCTACAGCTGTCAAACAGCAAAAAGAAGATGCAACTTAATGCCTCCATCGCCCGTTTGGCTCCACAGGAGGCAGGTGTTAAAGGGCTCTCAGCTTTGTCCTGCTCTGGGTGACCCTCCCTCTCTCCTCGGATGCCGACCAGGATGGATGCTCTGCAGCGATGCTGGACTGAGGGATGCTGCTGCCTGCTCCCCCAGGAGCTGGCACATTAGAGTAATGAGCTACATCCTGCTCCTTCAGGATGCCTTGACAGTCACTTCACATCGCATGCTGAGCATCAGATCCCTGTTCTTCCTCTAACACTGCAAGTAAAATATCTGGCCAAGTGGACGAGTCTCTAATCTTAGTTACCTTAATTGAATTGCATCAAGACATTTCCTGCAGATTTAGTCATCTGCAGCAAAAGAAGCAGAGGGAAAGTTTGCGCATCTCAGCAAATTATGCCCTGTGGAAATCATGTAAAACGTCTTTACTTACCTTGAATATTAGACCTTTCTGCAAAATTAAGAAGATAAGTAGATGTCTTTCCACTTGTACACCCAACTCTTGATACTGCTGCACACAGCTACAGAGCCCTACCCTATATATCTACCACTAGGGTTTGTATATTGACTGTGTAGGAGTTTAATTATCTGTCATCCACCAACCACAAAGCACAGCTTCATCAGCCAGCCAATCAGAGGCCACCTCTTACTTCTGGCACACGAAAAGGTATATGGCTGTCCAGTTACGTCATTCTTTAGTCACAAAGTGCTCCATTCACAAAATATGCCAAGATCATTTTAACCATTTCATGTCTAAATAAGTGTCAAGGTCGTTAAGTAAACAGCAACAAATAAAAAAGAAAGTCATCATAAATATTTTAATTGGCCTCCCAAAATACTTTACAGGTATCAAATATGAAATTATTGAAACCGAAGAACAAAACTTAACGCCGGGGACATCTACTGTGCAAAAAAGTGTACTGCAGTTTCTGTTGGTGGTCGCTAACATTAACATTAAATTTTGCAAGAGTATGGATCTCTGAAGAAACACAGATATCACAAAACAAAATGTATTAAATGGGTTTGCAGAATGAAATGTTTGCCTGCGTTTTAATTAATAAATGGGACTGTTTTAGAACTTTTTGGGTAGAAAGACAAATACGCATTTTAAAAGAGATGAGTTTCGTGGTAATGCGTCTATATGTTGCTATTTTCCGAACCCCTTTGCTTTTTGAAACCGCATTTTCATTACCAGTGTAAAAATACTGTTGTGTCTGATTATTACGGATGCATCATAAAGATATTATTTTCTGTTATGAGTTAAATATCATTTCATTCGATACTGGTCAATAGGATTCTCATTGAGACTATTCGGTATATTGTGTTTCTTTTGTGTATATAATTGCCGAGGCAGTTAATAATACTGTTGTTATAAAATCAGTATTATTTCCGTTGTGTTTCCGATTTCCTTCTCTTTACACTGAATAACTTGGTTTAAAAGTGCTTTTTGTTTATCACTTGCCTGATTAGCCGCATCGCCTTATACAAACGTAGCATTAACATTAACTTAAAATAACTTTCAAGTCAGGGTAGTATCTCAGCGACGTTTAATGGCGCTGCCGTTTTACATTTCTAATTAAACGCGTGTATATTTCTAAATTATCTGTATTACAGTGAAACGACCGTTGAAGAAAAGCAACAAAGGCACCTAACATTTGGGGGATTACTGTTGTTTGAAGGAGTGTATCATTTTTCTTAGTTTTCATTATCGGTTTGGGCATCATTAAGCATTCCGAGAGGCTTCCTTTGCGTCACGGAGGAGCCCCATTAGCGGGGATGAGCCTTTTAGTGCTATTGAACGGAGCGCTGGGCAGATAACAAAACGAGTAAATCACGGGAAATTGGACAGCGCTTGGGTCCCCCCTGCAGCGCGGAAGCCAGCGGCTGCGGAGGTGTGCGCACATAATCCTTTTTTATGAATTCCCCGGTTTGTACAGACGCGGTGAGAAACGGAGATGCGCTGTCAATTAGGAACTTGAGTGTTGCAGCCTTTCTTCCTGTACAAATGTACAGACCACGTCTCAGAGTACATGTCGAGCAGACTTCTGATGGACAGCTTGACATCAATTTAAAGGAACACCTTAGTGCTAAACCAACGATGATCACTAGCTTATATCATTTAATGGCTCTATAATCTAATCGGGACAATTTGCGCCAACAAACTGCGCGCTGATTAATCAAGTGTGCACACCGATTTCTACGGTTACACGGTGAACACGCCCGTAAATCCCGCTAGGAAAACATTTGAACACTTGTAGGCAGCGGCTATGGAGATTTACCCAAAGTGCCCCATTAGGTATGAAGAATGAAGAGAGAAGGATTGACGAGAGCTTAATGTCAAGTTAACAATGACCTTCTTAATGTACATTTACGTCTGAGGTTTGAAGTTGAGTGTTATGCATCAGTTTGTTCTCCACTCCGGGAAAGAAGCCTTGTACACTGATTAAAATCACTGGTTCAATTAAACAGGACAAATAAGAATCCTTCCTATGTTAATGGGCTACAGTAACTTTACTCTGGGCTCAGTCCTGCAGTACCTCGAATGCCAGACTGGAATATCTGGAACAAGTGTTTATATTTCAGTGTTCTATTGTTTTCTGCTCTTTTACTGATGTGCTTTGGGTCTTGTCTCCCCCTCAGGGGGCCCTTCCCTCCCCCCCCCCCCCCCCACACACACACACACACATAGTCAGTGGCCACAAGCACTTGCAGTTGTCTGTTCTTATTGGTGCGATTGTCTAGCGGACTCAGAGGTCATTGGACAGAAAACCTCACAGTAACACTGGGACAGAATAGTTTGGGGTGCTGTGCTTCTGTGTTCTACAGTACTGCAACATTGAATCCATCCATCTTCCAACCACTTACATGGAGCTGGGTCATGGACAGAGGAGTCTGGCTGGAGCCATTCCCTGGCAGAGGGGGGGCCTGGACAGGATGCACATCCAAAACGTGGCACATAACATACGATCGTACTGCAAGTAGCCCGCATGTCTAAGAGAGGAAACCAGAGGACCAGGTTATAAGTGACTCAGAGTGGAAGCCGCATTTGAAACCACCTGTAAGCAGGGGCATTACCTGCTGTGCCTTCCACAATAAAGCCAGTCTCAGCTAAGTGACTTGGACATTTTCAAATGTGGGTGTAGAGTCATTTTGCAAATATGAAAAATTAAAAATCTAAAATACATTCCCAAACGACACAATTAGACTATGCAAGAATAATTTTATATCCATCCATCCCTCTTTTCATGCAATTACCCAGATCAGGGACAAAGAGATAAATGTATATTTTACTGAGTACTTTTATCTGAAGATATATAAATAAATTGGTTCTGGTTCCATTGTTTAGAGTCCAGAGTCTCAGACACGATGGCATTTCTGTTGAGTGTCAGATTTTCCGTCGGTTGGGACCAAGACTGAGGTTCTACGTCACAGCGGCGGGGAGACAGGAACTCTGGGGGATCGACTGACAATGAGCCGCTAAAAAAAGCCAATGGCTGATGTGTCCCCTGTGTGTCACACGCACACAAATACAAAAAGAGCCCCATTTTTTATAGAGGTAGTCAGACTGGTAGCGATATGCGGTTGGGTGGACAGCCCAGCATGTGTAACTCTGAGTGTGTCCTCTGCGATGCACTGCTATCCTGTCCAGGGTGTCCCCCTACTCTGACCTGTTCTGTTTGAGATACGCTCCAGAGTCCTCCGCGACACTGCACTGGACCAATGGTTGGAAGATGGATGCATGCATGTCTGTAGCCAGTGCTATATGCTAAATATACCAACAGCCTGTGCTACAAGCTAAAAATGTTTAAGGCAGAAGCACTGTCACACTGACCACCTTTATGATATCTGATTCTAAGGAAGCAATAATTTAACTGCTCTTATCTATGTTGCAGATCTCTTTGCTCCATTGAAAGCCTCTTGTTAAACTGATAAAAAATACCAAAATGTCCTGCTATGACCCTGCATCCCCTTGGAATGTACAGAGTCCATAATGACATGACTCATAACATCCTGCTGCAAATGTAGAAACATGTGTGAACTGGAAAAATAACAAAGCACCGAGGAACTTTCTAGAAAATCAACCATGGAAGTGGGACAGGGCCTTGTTACTGTCTTAAGACGAGTAAAAAAAAAAAAACTGACGTTGCTGGAGCATAAGAAAGTGTTTTTCAATGGAGAACATCAACCAGGTGCTGTGGCAGAAGGGGCAGTAGCTACTGGGAAGAGAGACAGATCCCTTCTAACTTACACCAAAGGCCGCCTTTCTGTTCATGCACCACGAAAGCTCAGTTACCCAACAATGAAGCAGCCAATATGTGAACAAATATAAGAAGAGTAGCACTAGGTGTCCTTAAAGAACCGCAGCTTCTCATTCTGAGGCTGGTTCTACAGTTTAGTTAATGTTGTTCAGGTTGGACCCTTGATCTGCAGTATTTTTAGAAATGCAATTAAAGAGCTTGGCTCTTATCCAGATGCTACTTTCATTCATGACTCTGCCAGCAATGCTTTGAGAAATTAAGATTTGAGACACTGCAGGTTTACATTAAGGCTCTGGTGCATTAAGTGACTGGCCATTAATACGGATCCTGGATGGACTCATATATCCCCAACAGTGTTTGTGCAAGTGGAGAATTTAGCAAACATGCGTTTTGAAAATCAGGAAGCTCTAATTTAGACAGATCCATCCAGCAAGCAGCTTGAAACGTCCACAGAGGAGCAAGCAGGAGAAAAACCCGAGATGGAGCCAAGTAAATGGCGTGTAGTTTGAGGACAGAGGTTAAAAATCCCAACATTATACAAACTTTCGCACAGAACAGAATGCATTGGGGGAACAGCGATGAAGATTTACAATCTGGATGAAACCAGATGCAAGCAATCAGGGTGGGTGAGTGGGGGAGTTGTTTCCCACCTGACCCTTGAACTGCACTGAGGTGTCCAGCTGACTGGGCCAAAGGTGCAGTGTGTGTATCATCAAAATCCCTAAAGGGCAAGAGTCACATTCATGTGGAAGATCCCTCACACAAGCTGCAGCAAGAAACATCAGCCCACTAATGTGCTGTGCATTATATAAATATAAATATACCACAGAAGAACATTGTTTGCATTGAGAATTTCTTGGTAACATCCACACCAGTGATTTACTATATCCACTCGCTAACTATAACCACAGATCAAGTTTGCTTGTCAAATAATTAAAGCTACACATAGTTTGGTTTGGTTATAACTTTAAGATTGGGCTCTAGATGTGGTGCCATTGGAACAATAGGGAATGGCCTTTCCCTCAGGCCAGTTCACATTCAGGCCCTACTAAAAATGTCCATAATAATTATTTCTCCTCATCACCTAAAAACTTAATTTATGGTCACCAGTTTGGAGCAAGTTGCCTCCGGGGAATTTATTTGTGTGACTTTTCGATAAGGAAAGGGCTAAGTACTGGGCATTTTAAAATCCTTATTTTCAGTTTCTTGTATTGTATATTAGTGCAGTTATTCGAGTTTTAACGAGGATTACTATTTTAGAAGAATTGCAGAATTTCAGCAATTACAAATTTACGCCAGTTATACGTGCGATCGGATGTATACCGTGCGGTCACACCCGCATGTGTCATGTTAGGGTTTGGGAAAAAGTGAGTTATAAATAAAATAAATGATAACAACAATTTGGAAAAGTCAAACATCGAATACGCGTTGCCATATCTCCTGTTTGAATTACATCGTGTGCACTTTCTAATAAGAACGAAATCGGCATTCTGCGAAAAATCCTTTACGGAATGACACGAAACAAGCGCTTCCCGGTTACTCGGCTGCGAAAGTGCTGGGAGTCTAGTCTCAGATGCAACTTTAATCAAAGTTCGTCAATTGCAAATATCGCGGCTACGATGTCTAGCCAATGTTAGTGTGCTGGAGGCGGGGATAGCAACATGTGCGAAGTGATAATATAATCCTTAGTTAGAAGAAAACTTTGCTTCCTATGGAAACCTCGGCGCAGTTTAGAAATGGTATCCAGCAGCAGATTGCCGAGCCCCTGGACCGTGTCCTATGGACAGACCTTCTTAGTTTTAGGCAGCTTATTAATTTGCTTTCTTTTGTTCTTATTCATCCGCCAGCTCGTAAAGCAGAGGAGACCGCGGGGCTTTCCCCCCGGACCTACATCTCTGCCCATTATTGGGAATATATGGTCTCTTGCCTCGGAACCGCACGTGTATATGAAGAAGCAGAGTGAAGTCCACGGACCGGTACGGTACTTCAACCCACGTCGGCGGCCGTTTTATTCATTTGCAACTTGAAGTAACGTCCACGATGTAAAAGGCGGTGCATCTTGTAACAATGACAGCAGGACGTTTAATGCACTAACATTAATCGAAAATGGATTTCATGCATTATATTAAAAGGTTTTGCTGTATATTTATCTATACTGATGCGGAGTTAGCAAGTATGGAAGTCTGGGCCTGGCCAGTAAAGAAATGCATGGCATTTCAGCTATTCTGTTTTTTTCTGGATGTATGTTTTACGGACAAAGACTTGCACATAAGTTAGAGGAGTGCTAAGGCAGCAGGGACCAGCTTTCAGGAGAAGCGCGACTGAGTTTGGGCAGCCGGCGACACCCCGAGCAGATCGCAGAAATGCTGAGCTCGTTTTTCAGTCGGGTTACATCATCCGCTCTTCTGTGCTTTGTGAACAGTAATTACCGGTCCGACCGGTTTTCGTTTTTTCCCCCTTTTTACCCAAGAACTATGTTGGAGAAATTAACTTGTATATACAAGAATCGCTTTAGATATGCCCGCTTTAGTTAAAATTGCATGTTTTATATGAAAGAACGAGTTAAACTTCAAATACACTTCCTCGTACAGTAGTTTCGGTACTGATATTCATTTTAGTTATTTATCTATCTGTTTTTTTTTTTTAGATCTTCAGTCTTGACCTTGGCGGTATCTCTACCGTGGTGCTGAACGGGTACGACGCTATCAAAGAGTGCCTCGTGCACCAAGGAGACGTCTTCGCAGATCGACCCTCACTGCCATTGTTCCAGAAGATGACCAAGATGGGAGGTACAAGTGATTCTCATCTTTTCTTTGGCTTTTACTGATTGCCTCAAGAAACCTAAGAAACTGGTTTGTTTGGTGCTTCTATCCAAGTTCATCTTACTTTGAATTCAGTACAAAACATGCATATCTCGTCAATTAGTCTTTATATTACATGCACAGTTGCATTTTTAATATGGGTACCACTTTACAATCAGACTTTTATAAAGCGTTTATAATCAGGCTATTAATTTGGTTGTAACATTTTGTAAATCATTAATAGACAAGTTATAGCAGTTTTTTAATTAAAATTTTTAAATTAAATTAAATTTTTTATCTATAAGTGGCAAAAGGAAACCTTGCAAAGTGGTACCTTAATATATGTAAAATATTTTAAAGTCTGCTGAAGAAGCTATAAGTATCATAATACAATATATAAAAAGATATATTCTCTTCAGTTCTGTTATCTTCTGTGCAAAAGGGCTTCTGAATAGCAGGTATGGACGAGGATGGATCGAACACCGCAAGCTTGCCGTCAACAGCTTTCGTTACTTTGGCACGGGACAAAAAACGTTCGAGAACAAGATCTCTGAAGAGTGCATGTTTTTCGTGGACGCCATCGACGAGCACAAGGGGAAGCCCTTCAACCCCAAACATCTGGTGACCAACGCCGTGTCCAACATCACCAACCTCATCGTCTTCGGGGAGCGCTTTACCTACGACGACACGGACTTCCAGCACATGATCGAGATCTTTAGCGAGAACGTGGAACTGGCCGCCAGCGGCTGGGCCTTCCTCTACAACGCCTTCCCCTGGATCGAGATCCTGCCGTTCGGCAAGCACCAGAGACTGTTCCGGAACGCGGCCGAAGTGTACGACTTCCTGTTGAAGCTCATCCAGCGCTTCTCGCAGGGCCGCATGCCGCAGTCGCCGCGGCACTACATCGACGCCTACCACGACGAGATGGAGCAGAGCACAGGAGACCTGGGCGCTTCCTATTCCATAGAGAACATGATCTTCTCTGTGGGCGAGCTTATCATTGCGGGCACAGAGACCACAACAAACGCCATTCGCTGGGCCATGCTCTACATGGTGCTCTACCCCAGCGTGCAGGGCAAGAATGCCTCAATGAGGCTTTATTACCTTATAATGCATGTTACATAATGTCACAGCCCATATTGACACACGGCTCTTCACTCACTGGGTATCATTCCTATAATTACTACAGATGACATTTTACATTAAATTATAAAGAGGAAATGTTTATCAAGGTCTGCTTTCCAGGACATTATTTAACCTGTAGTCCCTTTAACAACAACAACAACAACAACAAATTTATTTTTGTATAGCGCATTTTCATGACTTCACATCATCTCAAAGCGCTTTA
>JABFEB020000020.1:3737465-3757651 GCA_019775895.2 Stomatorhinus ivindoensis | reverse complement strand
GAGTCTAGTGGGGTTGAACCCCTGAGAGCACACCTGAGTGCAGTGTACGTTCTACCTATGGACTATGTCCATGCGTCACACAGATAAGATAAAAGGCTCTTTCAGGCCTACTTGAGCAGGTCATTAAACATATCGTTACATCTTTTCCTTAATAAATAGGGTCAGCTGCCACGCAAAGATCCCAAGCAAGAACAAGCCACAGGGCTATGAAGACATACAATAAAGCATTTCTATAGGTTATGCCATATTTTCAATGACATATTGGTGCAATTTGAGGTTTTGTGCATATATGCAAATTTGGGCTTTAATTTGTTCAACAGTGCAGCTTCCACAAGGTTATTTATTGATTAATGATTCAACTCTCATGTTCTGAAAGACTCTGAACGGTTATAGCGGTAAAATGGGGCAGCCTAGAACCAACTCCCTGTCAGAGGGAGGGGTCTTAGGCTAGGAGCGATGCTGATGATGTAATTGCCTTACAAGCAAGGAGCAGGAGAGACTAGACAAAGGACAGACTGACACAAAAAAACTCCCTTCCACCCCCACGAGTCTACAGACTCCTCCCTCAAAAAATATATATATATATATACACACACATATCTTTTTGTTTTCTTTAGATTCAAGGCAATGAAATGCTGCAGGCCTATAGGGCATTAAGCAGGAGCTGATCGGATACAGACCGTCACCTTTACACTCTAACACTAAGAAGACAGAGTGCAAGAAGCATTTTGTAGTGGCCAGACACGCTCAGTAGCAGCCTTTACAG
The DNA here is from genome assembly GCA_019775895.2 of Stomatorhinus ivindoensis. Classification (NCBI taxonomy): domain Eukaryota; kingdom Metazoa; phylum Chordata; class Actinopteri; order Osteoglossiformes; family Mormyridae; genus Stomatorhinus; species Stomatorhinus ivindoensis. The sequence goes on along the minus strand of JABFEB020000020.1, from coordinate 3,756,885 downwards.
GAACAAAGCAGTCAGAGGAAAGGTTTCAGATAGATAGAATATACAGACAGACAGACAAGACAGGCAGACAGAGGGACAGACAGGCAGGCAGGCAGACAGGCAGCCAGACAGGCAGGCAGGCAGGCAGAGACAAGACAGAGCACTTGAAAATTCCAAATTTACAAGTGAACAATTCAGCCTGTCAAAGTTGAGGGAAAAAAATACATTCGACTCCAATCACAACATGCCATCCAAACTAATCTTTCCCCATAATGCAGTGCAGCATCAATACACCGGGAACCAAAGTACTTGTCATATCAAGAGACACGTGCCAGAAATGTGATGGACTAGGAGAAGAGGAGGATTGGTGTAACAAACACAAAGAACAGATATCAGTCTCTTCTACTCAGCTAAAGAGACCTGTGTCATGCATGACCCTACTGCAGCTTTGATGAGGACCTGCTTCTCAACTCTGAAGTTGTTGCCCAAATGAGTGCCTGATCAAATTCAAAAGTAACTATTTGTGGAAGCCTGACAAAATAACTTCCCCCCTCCCCCCTGATATCAATAAAGTTCCTTAATTCATTCTCTTTCCATCCATCCATCCATCGCTTCAACACTGAAAACCACCTGATGACTTCTGGGTTTAACCTGTGGGCATTCTCTTGAACCCATGACTTTTACTTCCTGTTTGGGGGTCAAACTAAACCTGAAGAAGGTATGCGACCAAAAGAATACTGTCTTTTTGTCTGGGGATACTGTAAGTGCTACAACCATAGCTCAACAGTGAGATTAACCACACCCAAAGCCCCCCATTCACAGACACACAGAACGCCACTGTGCTGGAGGGCAGAGTTACCCTCCATACTTTGGATGCTCTTCAGACTTTTAAAATATAATAACAAGCACAATAGTACTTGGCAAAGTATAGGGGCCAACAATTCCTGATTTTTTTTTTTTTTTACAACGAAACCCCCCCCGGGGTTCATCCACGTCATCCCTTTAATTAGGGGTTATTTCTGTGACATGGAACGTGTAAGAACCCTTTGTATTATTGCAGTTGCAATTTAACAATGTGTTGCCTTCCCCGTTACATTAGCTTAAACTCCATCAATTAAATGCACAATACGTAAACACATTTACAAGAAATAAAATGTTCTTTGGTGCGTATTATGAAATCTCGCTGCTCCTGGTATCTTGGGCAGTTTCACTTAAAAGTTGGCATGAACCGAGGCCTGTGCCTGCCTTTTTCATTGCAGGCTACTCATCTTACACAAAGCGATGATTTTACACTCACTCTGATAAGTCACTACTGTTTCGTGAATTATAAGATTATAAGTCTGGCCGTACTGCCTCACATGGATAAGCGGTAAGCAGTACGATCCGCATATCGGCCCCTCTGTCCCATGTCGAGATGCACATTTAACTTTACATCATGGGAAAATGAAAGAATGGTGCATAAATAAATAACTGCAAAAATATTTATGCTTGTTTTTCCAGTAAATAATTGTTCTTCCATAACATCCTCAGTTTGCGCTTCAGCTCTTTAAACCCTCCGCCGTTTCCTGCCGGCTCTCGGCCGGGTATATCTTTTGATTATCGCCCCCCCCATTAATCTTTGCCTGTCCCATGCTTCCTGTTGCGAGATGCATGAAAAAGGGGCCATTTACAGGTTCAAGCCATGACCTAAATGTATTTTTTCCGCCAGTGAGAAAAACTGAGACAACTTTGCAGTGACTGTTATGCGAACTTCAGAGACTCGACTTTTACAGGTTTAACACTAAACAATGTTTCTCTCTGTAAGCTGAGATAGACTCGAGTTGGGGACAAAGCCAACACAGTCCTGTTGAATTATACTGCACCCCCTGTCCGTTTCGTTTAATTTGGTTTTGATTATCAGTAAAACAATCGCTACTAAACTAAAAGCAACTGGCAGTCAAAAAAAAATAATTTAACGCGAATGCTTTAAAAGCAATAACCCACGATGTACACCAAAGCAATTTGCTTGTCAGTGTGAACAGTGAGTATTTGACCATGGTGATCAGGAGAAGCACACGGCAATTAAAAGCAGATAAGGTGGAAGAACAAGCCCATAGAGCCATAACCATGATGTACGACGCACAGCTTACACTAATCCTATGTGTGATTAGCTAGAAAGTAATATAAATAAATAAATAAAATCATTATGGACATTTCCTGAAGTGTTAGTGTCATATTTTCATATTAAAATGCCCTACAGGATAACAAGCTGACAACCATACAGATATCTAAAGGCAAATGATTAGCTACTCCGAAGCTACAACTAAGCAAGCTTTTAAGTTAATCGTTAAAAAGCTGTTGTCGATTTTGTGAAACGACGGTGTTGTTGCCACCAGCTGGTCCTTTTAAAATGGGATGATCACATGTAAACTCGTTGCGTGTTTGGATGCTTAAGATGAACCTTCAAGCACACGGTGAATATAATGCGAAGCTACGCTCCTCTTGGCCAGAGATTCGGCACTTTCCTAATATTCAGTTACTTCTTTCCAACTCTGCTGTAACTCTGGCCACAACACCAATATCAATGCCAATATCCCCATTTCTGGAATGTATGTCTCCTTTGGCGAGACCTCCATCCATCCGCGTGCGCCCAGTTTCGGCAGGGGTGCCACTTACCGGCACGCCCATGTCCGGTGGGGGACCCGTCAAGCCCCATGATGTCACCATGTAATAAAAGCAAAGCCGCTCGATCTGCTTATCCACCAGGGTGGGCATAACCTGCAGGCACCGAGGTATGGAGACCGGCGACCAGACAAAGAAAGTTAATGAGAAGCCCAGGAGGCAACGCTGTCCTCCTCTGGACCGCCGATTAAATGGGCATCCTCAGATTCTTCCTCGCCTCCCCAAAGCCTACATGCCTGACATAAAAGCTCGGATTACCTGACTGAGGATGTGTGTGACCTGCCCGCGACAACGGGATAAACCGCCTCATTCCAGCAGGCCACAGCTGCCAAAATCCGTTCAAAATTCAGTGATGCCTACTACTGAGCTGGACAGATGGACAAACAGACTGACAGTGATAGATCGATACAGACAGCCAAGCAGACAGACAGACAGAGATTGAGACAGACAGAGATAGGGAGAGACAGACAGACAGACAGACAAAGAGATGGATCGAGGCAGACAGACAGAAAGAAAAAAAGAAAGAATTCAATCTGGGGGGGTGATGCTGTGGCTAGCAGGGACAGGGGTGTGGAATTTACATACTATCAGCATCCGATAGATCCCCTGCAGGTCCACTGGTTTCCTCCTGCAGTCTAAAGACATGCAGTTAGGGTAGCTGGTGTCTCTAAATTGCCCGTGGTGTGCGAGTGTGTGTGTGTGTGTGTGTAAGCCGCCTGCAAATACCCTGCCTGAACAGAGCGTTGCGAGTTGACGTCACATCCAACAGGGCAACCATTTAAAAAAAAAAAAAGCATGTGAAAGAGGGATGTCGCAGGCGCTGTTGGCCAGGCCCTGACATCACCGTGATGCTGACGTAGGAGCGACTGTTTGGCTGCAGTTGCTAGGATCCAGCAAGCCCAGCTGCCTCATAACCTGCAGGCTTTCTGTGTACAGATGGCCCACCTTTGGCTCATCTAACACACGTCCTTCCCCGCCTGATTTTCAGCCCATGATATGTCAGCAGAGTGCTAGGGCACATGGGGTGTAGCTCATTAAAGAAATTACCTCTCGGAGCAGACAGGTCCTGTTCTAAATGACCCTTCCGTGTCCCCGCCCCCACTCCCGGCTAAAGGTCAGTTTGCTTTGTTTCGGAATCACAACACATATCAAGTCCATAAACATTTCAATTTGCCGGCCGACTTTTAACCGAGCTCAGCTTCCGCAAATCAACCCAGCAACAGCAAACGGTGGTGAAATGTCAGAAACTGAACAAGTCACGCAGGTGCAGAGAACACGGCCAGTAATCTATCATCTTCTCAAACGAGGAATGCTGCAAGACGGTGTGCGCAGATTCGGGGTGTGCGGTCGCCATCATCTAGGCAGGACACTAACGGTGACAGTCCCCAGACCCAATGTCCAGCAATCAGAAGTCATTAAAAACAGCCAATAATCGCCACAAAACGCAGGGAATTTCTCTCCAGCCTTTGAGCACATATGGCAAGACTGTCCTGCTTTCAACTTAAACAAAAACGTGCTTTCGTTCTAAATAAAAGCTGTGAGGACTCACTGACAATGAACCATTCCTTCGACAGTGCAAAGGCCCCCAAATTCTGGATCACACTGAGGGACACTCATGGAAAGACCTGACTGATTTGATATAGCCTTGGATGGTGGAAATGATTTATCACACTGTATTTATCCAAAATTCCTAGTTTCGTCCCACCTGCACAACATAAATAAAACAGACTGTTCTGGTGATGACAGTTTATTCCTGCATATCTTGGAATTAAGAACTGCTGTAGCTGTCTTGTCACTGATTTTAATGCCATATGTTTTATTAATGGAAAATAAGTTTGTTCCGGCGTGACAGTATTTTATTACTGTTCTGGTGCAGCGCATTAGCCTTCACATTACAAAACGCCTCTATTGTCCGGAGGCGCATGTTATGAATGAAGGAGCGAAACTCCGCAGAGCAAAGTAACCCCCCCCCCCCCCCACCCCGTCCTCACGGCACTGTATGCCTGCATTCGAGCATCTAGGTTTATTTCAACCTTACATTTCTAAAGGTATATTCAATAATAACCAAAAGCTTTGCAGAAAAAAAAACTTGTGAAATTCTGACTTTTTAAAAACTTCTGGTCTCAAATTGCACAGTATTGAACAATCATAAATTATGGCTAAGCTGTTGTTAATAATAATGATAATAATAATAATCATAATAATATAATATACCAATACCACAACACATCACTCATAAAAACAGCGGCTAAATAAAGTGCAAATGTAATACTTAGTAACACTTCTATGCATTCCATAAAACTGCTGCTTCTCCCAAAATACAGAACATGAGAAAACAAAGAAGCAACAGGCCGTTAAAAACCTTCATACCCCAATTATTTAAAAAGCCGAGTTGCTCAGCATCTGAATGCTGTAATGCTATTTATGCTAAACGGAGGTGCACTCTTATGTCCGGCCGAGTTGCCCACGATGCAGTGCCCCCCCATCTTGGTCACAGTGGAGGAGGTGCACAGAGGTGGAGGAGGTGCACAGAGGTGGAGGAGGTGCACAGAGGTGGAGGAGGTGCAAGAGGTAGAGGAGGTGCACAGAGGTAGAGGAGAGCCAGGAACACCATGCAGCAGACTCTGCATTACTCACACCCTTAATGAGCGCTACAGCAGGCAGGCCCCAGAAAACATGGCTCCTGAGGCACCTCACCAGCACGGCAAAGAGAATCCATCCATCCATCCATCCATCCATCCATCACCTATCCCAGTCAGAGTCACAGGGGGCCTGGAGTACAGCCTGGGTGGGATACAAGTCCATCACATATCTTTGTGGAGATTCTCCATTCATTTCTATGGGGAAAACTCTAATCCCAACATCACAACCATAACCTCCACCCAGCCCTAACCTTAACCATAAGTAACCAAACAAAATACAAGACTTTTGGCATTTTTAGTTTTCTGATTGCATTCACAGATCTTTGTGGGGAGCTAAAAAACAGGTTTTTATTACATTGTGGAGGACATTTGGTCCTCACAATGTCATACAGTCTGGGCAATTTAGAAACCCCGATGAGCACAACTGGACGTCTTTGGAGAAAACTAAAGTACCTAGAGGAGCCCCAGGTAACACAGCATCAGCATGTGACCTGAACACACAGGACCTCCGGAGGTGAGACTCAGAAAAACCCCCCAAAACCCCAACTTCATGTCTTCGGGGAGGCAACCCTACTATAATATTATATCACAGCCAGCTGTGTAAAACCAAACAAGTAAATGCTATAATACAATGCATGAATGCCTGGGTTTTGTATCTTTTAAATTAAAAGCTTTACTGTTAACTGAACTGAACACAGCTTTCTTCTGTAATTTGCCTGGGTCTGTGTTTACTGGTAATATGCATATCGAGAGACAAAGGCAGAGAAGGGATGGGGGCTTAGGGTATTTACTGTCTCTCATGTGACAGACCCCACATCCCAGAAACCATTGTTGTGTATGTGTGTGTGTGTGTTTGGTCGAAGTATACCTGGTGGGGACCAAATGTTAGCATGGCAGGTATTAGCATTTTTCCTGATAGAAATGAATGTGCGATCCGCACAAATACATGGTTACAGGTCTGTGTATGTGTGTGTGTGTGTGTGAGAGAGAGAGATGGAGAGAGGGGCATTAATACAGAGTTACATTTTCCCATTACAGTCATCGGTTACCTATGGGTCATCATTCGGGAAAAAGGCCACAAACCTTGAAACCACATATATAAAACAGCATGGTGGTAACACATAGCTATTAATAATGTCAGATGGGATGTATCAACTGTAAACAGGATTGGGCTAGTTGTTATACCAACAGCAGGGATGTTTCGCCTGTAAATAACTCATAGCCGGTGTTAACTACATCCGACGGGATGTTTCACCGTCCTACTCATGCAATGCGAGCCCCCCCCAGCACCCGCACGCATCTGCACTGCGCTCCGTGGCCCTGGCTGGTGCCGCCGCGGGCAGGTGACACAGGCATGTGTTGCCGTCTTCTGTCCCAAACTGAGCAGGTGATAGTTAGACACACACTCTAGGTGTGAGGGTTCCGGTGGTGCCGCCAAAACCATGCCGTCTCTTCCGACAACAGGCAGCAACACGCTTCCCGACATAGATAACCAGCCACAGGTGAGAATGCAACCGTGGTTCTCCTGACCTGGTATAAAACACAGCGGTCACATTATATTTGATGAACCACAAGATCTGAAGGTAGATTTTATAAAGATTATTTAAAAAAAGAAACATTACTGCAATATAAAATATTCACAAAAACCTAAAGTCCCAGTTGTGGCCTAAATTTTACCATGCTTAGAAAACCACACAATAAATCCAGGTCAAGTCAAAAAGCAATAATACCAAAACTTCAGCCCAGCCATTTTTATTGAAGCCCCACAATTTTTTTTTGAACAATAAGTAATTTACTAACCACCAATATGGGTATTTGTGCCTTGATACCATCTGGATTCATCCTCAGATCTAAGACATCGATTTTAATTGGCGGTTGGGAGCTCTAAAGTAGGGCAATCACGTCAGAAAGGGAGGGAACGTTATTACAGCATGGCACAGAGAAAAGCGCTTTTCGCATTAGGGTGGGGGGTATTTCAAAGAGAGAGAGGCATTTCACCTCAGCATGCGGGGCAGTGGGGCAAACTGAGGGGGGTATTTCACGGCGGGGTGTAGGGGCTTCCGCACCATGTAACTAAAAATTATCTAAGCGTGAAATAATAACCGCAAAGTGGAAAACAAGACACCAAACGCGCTTACAGGACTTTCTGGTGTCAAAAGAACATAGACACTTCCGCAAGAACTTCTTCCCACAGATTTTTTAAAGCATATCAGTGATTGCAATAAACACATTTTATCTAAAACAATCCAATGCCAAAACTGAAACCAACCTTGCATTTAAAGAAAAAGTTATTCAGTGTGCTGAAAAGAAGAGCAGTAACCATGACAGGACTGCCCAGAAATAAAAGGGAAATTTCTACATTGTTATTTTAATCACCAGGCTTTGATTGAAAACTCAGACAATCCCCTTCGAAATGACATGCAGACCCTCAGACATATTTCAAAACGTGCAGCATATACACAGACAAAATATTTTTCTGCTTCATTACAAACAAAGCTTGGAAATGTGGCACTCAGTAAATGCAGAAATTTAGCTTGAAAGAGACATCACATTTATACAAAGGCCTGACTTATTAGCAGGCAACTACACAAAGATGACTGCACAAATGTATGAAAGAAGCTGTGAGTACATTTCCACGTACTTATGTAATAGCCAAATGAATTGTACATGAAATTTTTGCAATTACCTAAAATCAAATAAAATTCTTTTTTTCTTTTACCTGGGATATTTTTACCAGTGTTATTTCTGCGTGTGTGTATTAACATGTACACAGACATGAAAAAACATATGAATAAATACTGACTCTTGTCATTGGCACCAAAATGTCTGTCTTTGGAATTAAACAATAAATGTTTCACAGTTAGTTTTGTGTCTAGAAAGACGTTCTTTTGCAAAAGCAATGAATCATTCCCAGAGAAATCTGTAACAGAACGACAGTAAAGTTGCACAAAGTACTGTAAATTATTAAAACAAGCAGCTCCAGTATAAAAGCATGGGTATGACAATGTTAACAGGATGTATGAAGTTACGCTTCCCTGTCACACAACACTGAGGCCTCAGAGTGCCTGTACTACGTCTCTCAGTGGCAACTGGCAAAAAGCGATAAAATTGTACCTGGGGTCCTTACTGTTACTGTACACTACATATTACTGTACATATTACCACCCAGTATTTTTTCAGTTTAAAAATCTTTTTGATTATTTTTGAAGGATATGCATTCAGAATCGCACCAAATGGAAGAAAGACAAATAGGTGAAAAAAATGCAATTAAATGAAAATTGAATTCACTTTAATCATGCCTAATACGGTTTTAGTTTTGTATTTCTGTATCTGGATGCTAAACCTATTAACCGGTATATTTAAGGTTTATTCTTAAAAAAAATTAATATGCTAAGTAGTAGACCATTTACTTGCCTTATACAACATGAAAATTTTATATGAAAAGACAAACAGGGAATGCTTTCATCATCCTGTCTAGCTATATTTTATATTTTAAGTTTTAGAATTCATCTTAATATATTATACAAATTTTGGATTATTCAAAGGTAACACACTGTATTTAATCGTATTTAAAACTTTTCAAAAACGGTAATGAATATTTTTTTCTGCATGTGAGGTTATTAACCGTTAAGTTATTAACAGTAGTTAGTTCATTAAAAAATAGCTTGTATGTATTATTATTTATTTGCTTTTCTGGAAACTTGTTTTCAAAGTTTAAACTTTTAATGCTTGGCCTACATGGAACTACATATTTTGAAGTAAGGAATTCCACTTGTAAACACCTTCTACTTGAATAACAACAACAACAACAACAATAATAATAATAATAATAATAATAATAATAATAGAAGCCTAATAATTAAATTAAAAAACAGAAAAACGTAATAATAAACGTGCACTCACTATGAACTACTGAGATGACATTAATAACTCCGTGCAGTAAATGGCATGACAATATGCATCTTTGAATTGTTTCCCAGGAGTTCAAGATTGCACTGGCTATTTATTAGTGTTTTTGTAGTGTATTATATAGCATGACAGTCGCTTATATTTAAACGGCCATTCGTGTGTAATTGCGAGAACATACCTGCTCTTTGGAAATACAGGGCAGCGAAGGTCTTCGGGGCATCTTACAACTGCCATAGTAACTGGTGGACGTTTCTCCAAGGGAAACGCAACTGGAGCGTCGTCTGGGTCTGATCACGGGCACCTTCTCCTCCAGGTTTGGGATCCTGTGAGAGGCGTCCCTCCATGGGTAGCAGTTCTCGAAGCAGAGAGCCAGAAGGGAGCCGGCAACCCCTGCGAGACACGCCGAGAGGGGTCTCAGGGACGGGGGCAGGGAGTCCAGACTGGTGAAGGAAACCAGCCACACGGAGCTGGCGAAGACCAAGATGAGGACACTGTGTCTGAGCTTCAGAGCCGGGATCAGGGTCAGCAAACCGACGCAGCCCAGGACGAAGAGCAGCCTGCCCACCATTTGCATTTGCCGATCGTCCCCCCATTGCAAGAACTGCACGACCAAGAAATCCCCGAAGAAGCAAGAAGCCGGCAACGACGCCAGCCAGCATCTGCAACTTTCCTGCTTCTTCCTCCTCAGGTAAAACGTCAGGAAGAAAAACGCGCAGCCGATGCTGAACAAGGGACTGACGGATTGCGAAAAGCCCAGCAAAGTCCGCAGATCCAGAAAGCAAAGTCCACTCTGCAAGCTCCGCGAATTAAGCAGCGAGGCGACAAGGACCGCAAATGCGCCGAGATACAGAGCCGAAGCCCGCAATCGGGTGCCCAGCAGATCCGGATTGCAAAATCTGCACAAGTTAAATAAAAAGCCCCGTCGGTGATCTTGTTTTAAAGGGGTGACGCAGCCCTTCGCATAGCCGTTCCTGAAGCTTTCTGTGCTGTTTACACTGCCAATCCCGTCGTGGTGCTTGCTTTTACTGTGCACAACATCTCCTTCTTCTCTCACAGCCATGTTTCGCAAGGCGTACCCTTAAATTCCCGTTAAAAGTTTCCTTGCCCCCCGTTTTTTCCCCCTCGCCGTATTATTGTGTTATTGCATGACAGCGAACGCGCTCCATGGCCACTGTAACTCGAGCATTTTGGGTAAAAGGAAAAGAAGGTGAACTGTTGTTTTTTTCCCCCCGAAGATGGTCTCTATGACGCCGCCTAGAGGTGACATGATGTTATATCGGCTTCGCGTTTGACACGAGGGATGCGCGGACAGCCTGAACGCTGACTGCCTGCGTCCAGCACTAAAACACATATTTCCATGCCTTGCCCTGCATACTGTTTTTGCTCCTGGTAAATTCTCTATTAATTATCATTAATTGGGATGTTGTTTAATTGAAATTCATGTCATATCGAAAGATATGATAAACTGAATTTGAAACTCGTAAACTGAAGCAGGCCTGGACTGGCCATCTGGCATTCCCGGCATTGTCCTGGTGGGCCAAATTGGTTAATGCCCCCCGATCGGAAAAGTATACCTTGGGTATGTATGTTTGGTGGGCCTGTCTGGGCATTCCAGCCCAGGGTTAAAGTGGTGAAAATACGTATATTATGGATACAAAGACATTTTGTGCAATCGAAATCAAATTATTCATTGATCATTTGGAACCACAAAAAAGAAACAGAACAAGTTACCCTCTAATCAAATAAGCCATTTAGTCACTTAACTTTTAAAGGGCTACTGATTAAGTGGCCATTGAACAACTGACGTTTTCATTTAGTGGCTTAGGTCTATTGTCCAAAGCGACTTAAAATTTTACCCATGGATATTATGTTGGAGAGATTCATAGAACAACTGCAGTGTCCTTACTCAGAATGGGACTGGCTACAGTAAGATTATGAGCTACTGTCCTTAAATACTACTTTACCTACTGGCTCAATATTGCTATTGCTTAACAACAATTGCGAACGACTGCAACTGTTACTGTAGTGTATTAAACGCGTTAAAAAACTCTATGTCGCCCCCTAGATGTGACAAGATATAAAGATCTAACAACGATCATTCATCCATTTAGCTTCCATGGACTTGTCCTGGTCAGGGTCACGGGCCAGAGCCTATCCCGGGCAGTGCAAGGCAGAAAGGTCACTTATAACCCGAATTGGATGTCATTTATTCACAGGGTACAAATGGTGGGTGTGTGTGTGTGTCTGTGTGCGTGTGTGTGTGTGTGTCTGTGTGCGTGTGTGTGTCCTGCAATATGATGGCACCTCATCCTGAGTTTCTCCCTGCATTGTGCTCATAAAAGGGTCTGGCCACTGCAGCCCTGCCTAGGAAAAGTTGCTATAGAAAATTTTATTTAATACATTTCACCTAGACAGCACCACAATCAAGGACAATTAAGAACTAAACAATAATAACATGCGGAAAAAATAGTCTAGCAAGGCTTAGACTCAAAATCCATGGATCTATGAAATATATTTATATTCTGTATACATTAGAAAACACATACACGCACACACACAAACATGCGCACCACACATGGTGCCATTACATGGTGTAAAATTTAATTGTAAAAGCAAATGAATGGAGTCACATTAATCCAGAAGAACGCGTTTAGATTGGGCTGGGTCAGAGGGTTGCGGTGTCGTTTCTCCCCAGTGGTCCAAACATCTTATAATGCCCCCCCTCCTCATGTCCATGCATGCAAACAAAGCCTCTGGCCCTTAAGCGTTAAATGTTACAGGTGTGCCATGTCCTTAATATCCTTAAGGACTGTACTCAACATGAGTTTTCATCGCCTTGTCATAAAAAAAGAAAAATTATAAATTGGATACAGCAAAACAGATTTGTCAGTTTTGGATTATAATGCAATGTAACATGCTAATAGATCAATAGCCTCAGGGTCTTCCCTGTGAAGGGGGCCAACGATCCTCCGTGGGTCTCTCTGTTTCTGTGGCCCTGGCCACATTGCGTGTAGCTGTACCAGTGCTGCACCCTCTCCAGGGTTATTGGATCGAATTCCACCTGTACCGCATGCAGTGTTTGCATGTTTCCCCATGTCACAAAGTCCAAAGACAAGCAGCTTGTTGCCCAACCACATATTCTATGCTTTCTGGTAAAGTCTCCAGCTCCTTCCGACCCTGACCAGGCAGAGTGGCTAGATGATGAATGGAATACAGTTGAATTGATAATAATGTCTAGAAGTCTATAATTCTCGATTGAATCATAATTAAGATATTTTGTGTCCATGTAAAATGATAGCACCATACAAAAATGTAAATAAATATTAATTTCATTGTGTGTTTATATTCTGAGAAAAATATTTTCATCCTCTGGGTTAAACCTCCATACATCGTAAATTGTAATCAGTTTTTCTTACCGATCTACGATCTATTGCTTTTGCCTGATCGTTCGAAAGATCCAGGAAAAGCAACAGATCGTCGATCAACGAAGGAAAGTAGTGCCTGTCGCAGGGTGAACAGAATGGTAAGGATGAATAAAAATTGTTAATGTGTTTTGTTTTGCATCCGTAATTAGCTACTCATAAGTTGTTGTTTTATGTTCATTTATAAGTATAATGCTAGTGAGCGATGAAAACAAGTCTGATTTAGAAGAACGTTTACTCGAACGCACAGGACAGTGAGTAAGCGTTTAGTTTCCTGGGTTGCCGGCCTGCTAAGCTACTGTATCATATAAGCAGGTAGAGAGGTTTCAGTCACTCTTTAACAAGAGCAAACCCACACAGTGGCTTTAAACATCTGACAGATTGCAATGGCTTTATCTTTTGAAGTGGAATTCAACGTTAATTTTAAATTTTGAGCCAGGCTTTGCAAGTAGGGAGGCCTTCGCTAGGCGTCTTTGTGATTCACAATAAACATTTTTATATTTGCCGGGATGTAAATTAAATACGTATATAGTCGCGACGTTCAGTAGAAAAAAAATAATAAAATTGCAGGTACATACAATTTTCTCTGGGAAATTAATTTTACTTTCGGTTTCAAGTTCGTTCATTGGAATCTAGAACTAATGGCGGGTACATGGAGAAACTGAGCATCATGCTTTTATTCAGAGAAGAGGGGAACGAAAATCCGAACGATGTTAATTGTGTGGTTATGTTAGGGTGACCATACGTCATTGCTGCAAACTCTCACGCATCTGGCGCGACACTTACCCTTTCAGAGTCACGCAGGAAATCTTATTCTATTATAAACCTAAAATTAGCTGCATTAAAAGCATTGGGGCAGTTTGCAAACCCTCCAGACTTTTTACCACTCAATAAAAGTTTTACATGTATGTACATTCGTGTGCATGTGCGTGCAGACTTGCTTCGAATTGAAAATCTCTGTCAGCTGCGCAAAGTTGGCATCCCTTGGTTTTACAAAGTACTATCCGTATGCGTTTTTGCGTTGCTTTGACGCCTCTCTTTGTATCCTGTCCTCGCTGTCTGCTTTTTGCAAAATATGGTCGCCCCAGTCACGTTAGACTTGTAACTAAGATGAAACTAGGCAAGCTTACATGTAACAATCAAACATATGTATTTTACTACACTTAATTGGAAGGAATCGATGTAATCATTCAAAACACATTTGTAGTTGTAAATAACCTATTATATGAACCGTCATATTTCCATGCTGCATCCTTATCGATAATGTGATTCTTGCCAACTTATACGAATGTATACTAATCTATATATATATATATAATCTAAATTTATACTATATATAATCTAATGTATAATATATATTAATTGTAAAAACATTGATAAGTAGTGAGATGACGAGCAGCCAATTTTCCTGTCAAGGTAAGAGGTGATGTCTGAAGAACAGATGGTATGTGTGAAACAGCCCTGTTAATTATTCACAAGCTGGACATTTTATATGTTGTAGTATATAAGGACGTAGGAGAGGATGTTCATTGTGTGGGTATAGTCCTCCGAGATGCAATATCAAGACAATTCGGTAAGTATGTGTGGGACAAAAATAAAGGTCTATTTAAAATTAAGCTCACAATTGTTCCTTTTTTTTTTTAAAAAAAAAAAAACATCTAGTTTCGTAACCAGTATGACAACGATGTTACAGTTTGGAGTCCTCAGGTAAGTAGGCAGTTTTGCTATGTTTCATAATCCAATAATTCAGCAAAAACAAGTCTGTTTTAACACCTAATGTTGTTGGGTCAGGACAAAACTGTATTCAGATTAGGGCTGGGCGATATGTCCTAAAAATTACATTTTCAGAGATTTTCATGATTTTTGATGTTTATCACGGTTTTCTAAAATTCATATGTAGGAAACAGTAAAATATGAGAGGTGGTTTTGAGTTTTTCTAACTATAATGACCAAATTGTTTTAATAGTTATGGAACATGTGACGGGTATAATGATAAATGAGGCCAACAACAGACTCATGCCTTGATGGAATTTGTTTAAAAATAGTATAACTGTTAATTATGCAAGACAGTGAGCTTTTAGGCGATATCATGACACTCATGATATTCAAATGTATGACTATACATGCTCATGATCACGACACGATATTTTATCGATATATACCGCCCAACACTAATTCAGATGGCTAAATTCTTTTAAATGTAATATTCATAAGATTTATGTGAAGCAGTTTGTAGAATACAAATAAATGGTGTTGTATGTGTTTCAGGGGCGTATTCATCAGATTGAATATGCCATGGAAGCAGTGAAGCAAGGATCAGCTACTGTGGGCCTTAAGTCGCGGACCCATGCTGTGCTCGTGGCTCTTAAGGTATGGGCCTCTTTCTCTGCTTTTCCATGTTTCAAATATTCATCTTGAATACTCAGCTCAGATATTAAGGTAGTATATTTATCAAAGACGTGGGCTCTTTCAAAGATTATATAAATCTTTTTGGTGGGCCAAGCAGTATATAGTATTTCCCAACGCAGTCCTCTTGAAACCCCAGACAGTCCTCCTTTTTGTTGTCTTCCATCTCCATGCACATTCGTTCCAGGTATTTGGTGCTGTTGATTGGCTGAAAGCTGGGAGGGAGCATAAATATGGACTTTTTGGGAGTCCCTTGGGAAACACTGTGTTAATGGTTTCTGCACTTTGATCCATATACTGCACATAGGACTCATCAGTGTTGGGGAAGTTACAAAAGTAATTCATTACAGACAGAGGTGAAAAGTTCAGGTCCAGAAAGAACAAATCCAGACCATGTTTTTTTTTTCCAACCAGCGAGCTGAGTCACAGTCACAGAGTGCTCAATTGGTTGGTTGAAACAAAAGCTTGGTTTGGATTTTTCCTTTCTGGACCAGAACATTCTACTTCTGTCTGTAATGGATTCATACTTACATTGCCTGGACTGGATAATGTTGTAATGGAAGTTAGAATAACAAAAGCATGTCTTTTTGTTGTTGCTGTAATTAATGCTGTTTGGCACTTCTCTTTCCAAGAGGGCCCAGTCAGAGTTGGCTGCTCACCAGAAGAAGATTCTCCATGTGGACGACCATGTGGGCATCTCCATCGCGGGCCTGACAGCGGACGCCCGGCTCCTCTGGTCAGCAGAATTGCATGCTCAGCACCATTGGGGGGTGTTACCAAGGCAGCCACACGACTTGCGATGCCTTTTCTGTTCTCTCACTTATCTACAGTAACTTCATGCGTCAGGAGTGCCTTGACTCCAGGTTTGTGTTTGACCGACCGCTCCCCGTGTCTCGCCTGGTCGCCCTAATCGGAAGCAGTATCCTTCAGAATTTCACTTTCGTAATCACATTACCTGAAATCCAGCTTTTTGAGATTCAGTAATGTGAACGCTGTTTTGTGGATCCCTTCTCTCTGAAGCAGTTAAGTGTTCTAATGCTGTACCATTGCAGTACAATGCTTTGCCCTTGACTGCTTGTTCAGAAACCCAAATCCCAACGCAGAGGTATGGAAGGCGGCCGTACGGAGTCGGCCTGCTCATCGCCGGCTATGATGTAAGTAGACTTAAAAGGAGATTAAAATGGACTGTGCATTTGCTTACTCTTCATGAAGTGTGGTAGGTTAAGTACCTCCACTCTACCATGTATCTGGTGCGTTCCTCTGCTCTGCCACTAACAAGCTTCCTAATAATAAGTAGCATTTTAATTGAAGAAACCTGATTCACATGAGAGGTACATCTGGAATGGATTCTTCCCCTTTCGCTCCCAGGACATGGGGCCACACATCTTCCAGACGTGTCCCTCAGCTAACTACTTTGACTGCAAGGCCATGTCCATCGGTGCCCGCTCTCAGTCTGCCCGTACTTACTTGGAACAGAAAATGGAACGTTTCCCTGACTGTGAGTACAACTCCATTGTTCTTGTTGTCCCATCTGATGATGGACTGTTTCATCCAAAGGTTCCTATTGTTGTCTTCCAGGCAGCCTGAATGAACTGGTCCAGCATGGTCTGCTTGCCTTGAGGGAGACCCTCCCCACAGAGCAGGATCTCACCATTAAAGTAAGGACACCTGGTGGTGAAATGGCTGCTTACCAGCACTAACAGCATCCTGCCTGGAAATAAAGGAATCACCTGGTGTTTCTGTTTATTCCAGAACGTGTCTGTTGGGATTGTTGGAAAGGATATGGAGTTCACCATCTACGATGACGATGAGGTGGCTCAGTTCCTAGAAGGCCTTGAAGAGCGACCCCAGAGAAAGGTATGGACGATGCATGCAGATGGTGTGTTTTCCTTGTCATTTTAGCTTGCCTTTAAGGGATTTTGTGGCCATGTTCTTATTGATTGGGAATGAAGATTGTGCTGTATTGTATAATTAAAACAAGAAGCCCATGAAGTGAAGCATACAGAATGTAATAACTAGTTGCAAAACGTAAAAAAAAAACATTTACTTGGTTATATCAACGATAGTATTGCTATTTTTCACATTTTTCAAGTAAGATCCCTTTTCCTCCCACTCAATTTTAGTCAAGCTTTTTGTGGATGTAAACAAAATTGCAATACTGATTATGTACAACTGATTATTCCATAATTTACAGAGACCTTTAAATTTTAGTCCCCTTTGAAACTTAGCTGTTGCAAGTTGGAACAAGTCAGTGATTGGTAAATTTGCGTCTGTAATGGATACATTGTCAGGGTTTTTAAGAGAAACTAATACTCAAGATGAGGTAGCAAACCAGTCAGTCTATTAAAACATGTTGGAACATGAGGTTTTCAGCACACTTTCTTTTGTAAAATATGTTTTACTAATGGTGAGGGTGGAGTGGACTCTTGTTAGAAACTTTCAACGAAGTAGTGAAGACAGGCCAAGCAAACAGTGTGAGATACAATGAGAACTTTAAAGTGGGAAAGCAGTGGTGTGAGATTCTTGGGGTGTACCTGCCATAATTGTTCAGGGTCTATCTAGGAAATGCAGTGTCAACTTTCCAGAAACTTTCCATGAGATGTAGGGTTGCCGAGGGGCAGAAAAATTCCAAAAACTTTCCATGGGAATCTAACCCGGGGAGTTTTGGAAATGTGGAATCCATACGAGCTGTCATACAGCAGAGAAAGCAAACTATATGAATAATGAAACATAGAATATGACTTATAAGCAATGCATTTTGATGCATATGCTTATTTTAGGATGTTTTTACACACCGTTACTCACAAGCACATGGTTACACAAATTACTATTGTGGTATTGTATCAATATGCGTTTCTTTCCCAACTACAGTTAAGTTCCCTCTTGTAGGCTAACCTGCAGCTTTGCAAATTTTCATTTTATTCCCACTAATCCCCATATATTCCTGTTAATTCCAATGGAAAGTTTCCAACTTTGAAAATGTCCAGAATTTTTGCGACCCTAGAGAACTGATGTATGATTTGTATGAATAGTGAGACTGTAGATTTCCATTGCTGCTGAGGAGAATGAATGCTGGGTATGATGCTGTTGGGTTCACAAGTGCTGCTTCCCTTACCCGTGTGCTGTAGGTTGCCCCACCTCCAGAGGAGCCAGCAGCGGAGAAGGCTGAGGAGCCCATGGAGCACTAAGCTGGCCCACTCCACCTCATAGGCCGTCATCATACAGTTCTTTCCCCAGCCACCCACCTCTGTCACTCGGCGGCCATGTCCACGGAGATATAGTCCGCCTGTCAATTGGGTTACATGGGAAAATATGGAAACATTGCACAGAAATCCCACGGCAGTTAATTTGTTTTGTACTGAGAAATTTATTGTGCAAAATGCAGTTTCAATTACAACAAGAACAGGAATTCATGTTTGTTTTTGAAAATACCTCTGGTCTCGTGTCTTTGTTTGCTTTCCGCCTGAGCGTTCAAAGGGCACTGCTTCCCAAAATGAATTAAGAGACACTGTATTGTCTGATTAACCTGTTTTGTCAGGGAATGCATTAAGATTTCCTTCTGCAGGAGCAGTAGCCTCTTGCCACACCTCACAGTTAACGACTTTGTATTTTCCATTATGAACTATATTTAGAGTGGTACCACTTATGATGCATATGGATCTATGAAGTAGCTTGATGATTTCAGTAAAATGACATTACATTACCGTGACTGGAATTAGTTCATGTATTTAATGAGGATGATTCACGCCTTGGCTGGGGGAACAGGGCGAATGCAAACTTATACAGCAGGTTACCTGTGTAGTGTTCAGGAATTAAAAATGTAAATCCGCTTACTTCTTTTGAAGTACACCATATAGGCATAATTCAAATAGATAGTTATAGGTAATGGCATACTAGGAAGGCAAAACAGGACATGGGAAAGATGGAAAATTATACTGCAGAATGATTTTTTAATCAGTGGAAAGTCCTTTACTGTTTCCATTGACACATATATGACAAGAATCTGAAAAGTTTTTTTTTCTTAAATAAGGAAAACATAACACTAAAAAATAGTCAACATATGGGATGAGAAGTGATATGTTGCTCTCAAAAATGATTTGTGTGTGCCTGGTCCATTGCTTTAGTGTTTGCTGTTTAAGGTATGATTTGCAGCAGATGTAGCAATATGATGCATAATTATAAGTTTTAAATATGAAAACATGATGCAACCACAGAAATGTGACGCAGTGGTCATGCTTCTAGCAACATAACCTCACCTCACCACATATGTGGGTTCAAACATGCTTCAAGTGCTCAAGTTGGTTGCTATATTCTGGGAATGACAGGGGGGTATTCCAGAAAGCTCGGTTAACTTACCATTTGGTAAATCATAACCTCTGGGTTGATTTACCCCAAACCCGC
>JABFEB020000020.1:3720966-3736492 GCA_019775895.2 Stomatorhinus ivindoensis | reverse complement strand
TTCGTCAAAGGTAATTAGCGGAGTAGTTAGCATATCTAAACCAGGTGTTACCTGCTAACTTCTTGTCCGAGTGAAAAACGTCATACAACATGAAAAGCAGGAATATTTTGCCTGCTGGGATACAGTATGGTATTTTCGACGTTTTTGCAGGATTTGTGTCAACTTAGCCTCCGTAGTGGACGCGAATCTAATAGCGAAATACTTTGATAACACTTTCCGTGACTTGTGTGAGTTGGTATTTCATGTCAGATAGTTTACCTGACCTTGAAGTATTATTGTAAGCTGTATAAGATACGGCCAATAAAAACTGCGAAGTAATGAACGAACATAACGAACATTAACTAATTAATTGGGCATTATCCAGTTACCCTGTCAGACCTTAGGTTGCTTGTTATGTGCCCTCCGTTATGATAATTTCAGACACCTAAGCGTTAAGTATTACGCAGTATACAGTGTATCCGGAAACTATTCACAGCGGCTCACTTTTCCACATTTTATGTTACAGCCTTATTACAAAATGGATTAAATTCATTTTTTCCCTCAAAGTTCTACACACAACACCCCATTATGACAACGTGAAAAAAGTTTGAGATTTTTGCAAATTTACTTAAAATTAAAAACTGAGAAACTACATGCCTTTGCACAATACTTTGTTGATGCACCTTACAGCCTCAAGTCTTTTTGAATATGATGCCAGAAGCTTGGTACATCTATCCTTGGCCAGTTTTGCCCATTCCTCTTTGCAGCACCTCTCAAGCTCCATCAGGTTCAATGGGAAGTGTCGGTGCACAACCATTTTAAAATCTCTCTAGAGACGTTCAGTTGGATTCAAGTCTGGGCTCTCGTTGGGCCACTCAGACATTCACAGAGTTGTCCTGAAGCCACTCCTTTGATATCTTGGCTGTGTGCTTAGGGTCGTTGTCCTGCTGAAAGATGAACCGTACCCCCAGTCTGAGGTCAAGAGCGCTCTGGTGCAGGTTTTCATCCTGGATGTCTCTGTACATTGCCACAGTCATCTTTCCCTCTATCCTGACTAGTCTCTCAGTTCCTGCCACTAAAACACATCCCCGCAGCATGATGCTGCCACCAGCAGGCTTCACTGTAGGGATGGTATTGGCCTGGTGATGAGCGGTGCCTGGTTTCCTCCAAATGTGTCACCTGGCATTCACACCAAAGAGTTCAATCTTTGTCTCATCAGACCAGAGAATTTTCTTTCTCGTGGTCTGAGACCTTCAGGTGCCTTTTGGCTAACTTCAGGCAGACTGCCATGTGCCTTTTACTAAGGAGTGGCTTCCGTCTGGCCACTCTACCATACAGGCCTGACTGGTGGATTGCTGCATCTGGAAAGTTCTCGTCTCTCCACAGAGGACCTCTGGAGTTCTTGCTCACCTCCCCGACTTAGTCACTCCTTCTCCGATTGCTAGGTTAGGATGGCTGGCCAGCTCTAGGGAGAGTCCTGGTCATTTCTAACTTCTACTTGCGGATGATGGAGGCCACTGTGTTCGTTGGGACCTTCAAAGCAGCAGAAATTTTTCTGTGACCTTCCCCAGATTTGTGCCTCGAGATAATCCTGTCCAGGAGGTCTACAGATATTTCCTTTGACTTTATGCTTGGTTTGTGCTCTGACATGCACTGCCAACTGTGAGACCTTATATAGACAGGTGTGTGCCTTTCCAAATCATGTCCAATCGACTGAATTTACCACAGGTGAACTCCAGTTGAGCTACAGAAACATCTCAAGGATGATCAGTGGAAACAGAATAGAAACAGGATGCTCCTGTGCTCAATTTCGAGCTTCAGGGCAAAGACCGTGAATACTTATGCATATGTGACTTCTCAGTCTTTTATTTTTGATAAATTAGCAAAAATCTAAAAAAAAAAAGTGAACTTCTTTTCATGTTGTCGTCATGGGGTGTTATGTGTAGAATTTTGAGGGGAAAAAAATAATCCATTTTGGAATAAGACTGTAACATAACAAAATGCAGAAAAAAGTGATGCGCTGTGAATACTTTCCGGATGCACTGGACATAGCCACAGTAGCAGGTTGGCGGACTTCAAGAACAACGTGGCGATTTTGAGGGTGGTAAGAAGGTCAACACCGTACCTAAAGCCACTTGAGTGGTTTTCTTGATTACACATGGAGTAATCATCCCACTGGTTGTAGGACAGGGGATTGTTCTCTGGATGACATAAGTCTGAACTATAACTTTAAACATCTCATCTCCGCTCCATTAAAACTAGATTCATTCTATCAATTTCAATGGATTTCTGCAGAGAATCATCATAGGGAAATATCAGCTGGAGTCTTCTAAGAAGACATCGCAATCAGCACAATGACAGCTGCGGAAAATGTGTGTTATACCCTTATAAACACGCAGACGGACGCAGAACCTCCGTCAGAAATCAGCCTGAAAGCAGATTTAGGTAAGTATCTCATGAGTTGACATCTGCGACATAATTATTTATACTTGCATCTTCCAGAGGTAGAAAGTTTAGGTTTAGAAAGTACAAATCCAGGGCAATATTTTGTTATCCATCATCCAGTTGAAGACATCCACTCATGGAGAACTGAAGAGGTTGGTTGAAACAAAATCTTGGTCTGTATTTATACTTTCTGGACCTGAAATTTACACCTCTGATTGCTTCAAATACAGAAAAGGGTGAAATCAAGGCCAAGACCGATGCTTTGAAGAAGGTGATCATCATGATCCTGAATGGGGAGAAGCTGCCTGGACTGCTGATGACCATCATCCGCTTTGTTCTTCCTCTGCAAGACCACACCATCAAGAAGCTTCTCCTGGTCTTCTGGGAGATTGTGCCCAAGACCTCACCAGATGGCAAGCTGCTCCAGGAGATGATCCTGGTCTGTGATGCCTATCGGAAGGTACCCAGGGACCGGGGGGGAGATGGTGGGGATGGGGTTCAGTGAGAACTGCACTGCGGTGGCTTGCTGAGACTCGGTCTGGCCCTTCCAGGACCTGCAGCACCCCAATGAGTTCATCCGCGGTTCCACGCTGCGCTTCTTGTGCAAACTGAAGGAGGCAGAGCTGTTGGAGCCCTTGATGCCAGCCATCCGTGCCTGCCTGGAACATCGCCATAGTTACGTGCGGCGGAATGCTGTGCTGGCCGTCTACACCATATACAGGTGGACAATAGTCTGTGCTTGATCCTGTGTGATGGACCACTTCTTAAAACTGATGAGAACATAGCTCTCAACTGTGTGCATTTGGACAGACATTTTGGCTCTGGTAGTCTGGTGCCCCTTGTGTTAGGAATGCGTAACTGAGTTGTTTCTTTTTTTTTTGCAGGAATTTTGAGAATTTGATTCCTGATGCCCCGGAGCTCATCCACGATTTTCTGGTGAACGAGAAAGATGCCAGCTGTAAGAGAAATGCGTTCATGATGCTGATTCACGCAGACCAGGTAAAATTGGTGGGGGGGGGGGTGACATGTAGAGGATTGAGGTTTCCGTGTGTCAAGGCGTGTCCTTCAAACGTCTTCCCTGTGTGCTGCAGGACCGAGCACTGGACTACCTGAGCACCTGCATCGACCAGGTCCATACCTTCGGGGACATTCTGCAGCTGGTCATCGTGGAGCTAATTTACAAGGTGAAGGAGCGGGTGCTGATCTTGGAATTTGCTACCTGTGATTACAGAATTTTGATAGAACAGTCCAGAAAGACAAAGCACAGGGTAGCGGTATGAATAATGTTACATACCTGATGGTCATATTGGGTAGAAGGAATTTCACATGCTGCTATAAACTCCATGCTGAGATGGGATTTGGTCAGGTACTTTTGCTGGCTGTGATCTGTGTTCCCCCCCCGACGGTTACATCTCCATGGTGACCACCAGTCGCTCATCAAACGCCCACCCACCCGCACAGGTGTGTCACGCCAACCCGTTGGAGCGGGCCCGCTTCATCCGTTGCATCTACAACCTGCTGCAGTCCTCTAGCCCCGCTGTCAAGTACGAAGCAGCAGGGACACTGGTGACCCTCTCCAGCGCACCCACGGCCATCAAGGTACCACAGGACCCTAATGGGCCCTGCTGAGACTCGCGCGTCTCCTTTATATGTTCAGTAAACAGTTAAAAAAAAGTATCCTTGGGACTTCAATAGAAACCATATGCATCCAGAAATTCTCAGTGTTTTGAATTTTTTAATGTAATGTACGAAATATTGATTTCAGATTAATTTTTTCTATTTTGCTATTTTCTGTTATGTATTAAAAAGCTGGGTTTGTAAATTTTTATTTATATGGTATCTATAAGATTTGAGTGCAAGGTAAAATTAATCCTTGTAATGTTATTCTCTGTGAATATGTTTTAGTGTTTTAAGAGGGAGATTAGTAGCGATGGTTTTGGCTGTACCTTGTGTCTCCGTGTTCCAGGCAGCCGCTCAGTGCTACATTGACCTAATCATCAAGGAGAGCGATAATAATGTCAAGCTCATTGTCCTGGATCGCCTGGTTGAGCTGAAGGAGAACCCCACCCACGACCGCGTGCTCCAGGTACCGCTGCCCTAACCCTAACCCCACCCACGACCGCGTGCTCCAGGTACCGCTGCCCTAACCCTAACCCCACCCACACATGTATATGGCTGGATTTCACTGGGGCTTCAAAAACGGGAAGTGAGTATTTCTAGTCTCTGTGCTTTTAGACTTTATCATCTCCTCGTTAGAGATGGTATCGCTTATTTGTATACTGTGACTAATGTGATTTAAAGCAGGGACTGATTAGTTTTTTTATGTCTATAGCATAATTTCACAAAGCAAAATGTTATTGCACACAAAACACTATTGAAGCTAAAGCTACGAGACTCTATACTGCCTGAGTTCTAATCCCAAGTGTCTTTCAAATAATCTCTAAAGTGTCATTCCCGTCGGCCTGGCTTCCTCCTAATCCCAGAGTCCCTTATTCAGTCGCAGGACTTATCTCTGTGTTTTCCCCTTCTCACACTGTAATTCGAACCATTTGTGTCCCTGCAGAGTGGTATGTATTTATTAATGTTGAAGTCTGCCTTGGCCGCAGATGCGGCATAGGGGTATATATCAGCACGAACCCCAACAGTGTCCTGCTCACCTGTGTTGTGCAGGATCTGGTCATGGACGTCCTGCGGGTCTTGGCAACGCCTGACCTGGAAGTCCGGAAAAAGACCCTGCAGCTGGCTCTGGACCTGGTTTCATCTCGCAACGTGGAGGAGGTGTGTGTTCCCCCAAGCGTCTGCGCATCCGGTCACATGCGCGCCTGTCGCCTCTGTCAGCGGCCACAGGAGATGGCCAGCCATGCCAGTTGTCCTCTCTTCCTCGATGATGAGGATGGTGATGAGGAAGAGGAGCTATTCTGTTTGTTTGAGCCTGGCTGCCATCCTGAGTCACACGGCAAGCCTTTTTTACCCACAATGCCGTGTACTTCACAGCTCGTGATCGTACTGAAGAAGGAGGTAATCAAGACCAATAATGTGACCGAACATGAGGACACGGATAAATACAGGCAGCTGCTGGTACGGACGCTGCACTCCTGCAGCGTGCGCTTCCCCGACATGGCGGCTAATGTCATCCCCGTGGTGAGTCCGTACCCCATTGGCTCCAGCGGGGGTCCTGCTCCGGGTGGGGTGGAGCAGGACCCACCCCCACCCCCACCCCCACCGCTGGACCTGCACAGCTGCTTTCCTCAGCCCTTGTGACAAATGGGTGCTGTCTGTGCTCCCCCTCAGTTGATGGAGTTCCTGAGCGACACCAACGAGGCGGCCGCCGCCAACGTGCTGGAGTTCATCAGGGAGGCCATCCAGAGGTTCGACAGCCTGCGGCCTCTTGTCTTCGAGAAGCTACTGGAGGTGTTCCACTCCATCAAGGCCGTGAAGTAAGCCGGCCACATTCGGAGACTAGCCCGCCGCCGTTTTTGTCTCTGAGCAGTTAGGCAGAAAGAAACTATACCGTGAACTACATACTGTCATGAAGACACACGGGCGCTCAGCCCTAGTTAGATTTTATTGGGCGTCACCGAAGGCTGAGCCTTAAAATATTACTTTCAGTTGGGAATGTAGAGATGCATCGTTCATGTTGATGAGTTGGTCATTAAGGTGGCAATTCAGCTACATCGATCCTTCTTTGTATGCAATTAATAGAGTGTAATGGAGTTTTCACAGCCACATTTGTGAATTTTCTTCAGTGAAGGTAAAAAAAAAAAAAAAAAGGTTTGCATTTAGGTTATCAAAATGATTGAATAATCGATTAATGGAATTGAATCATAGAAAAATTAGTTCGTAGCTAATCAGCCACGAGCTCAAAATCCAGTGTGTCACTACAGAAATGGTGGCTTGTTCAGTCCCCCCCCCCAACAATTCCCATGTCCGCATGGCCTAGATCTCCACAGTATGGACGCTGTGTGACCGTGTTGGTATTGTGGCAGGATTTTCAGGGGAGCACTGTGGATTTTGGGTGAGTACTCTTGCACCAAGGAGGACATCCAGAGCGTGATGACAGAAATCCGAAGGTCCTTAGGAGAGGTGAGGGCTATCGTCAAGCCTGTAAAATTCAGAGGGCTGCCCGTTTGTGACATATAACCATGTGATATACCTCACTAGTGATGTAATGCACACTTACTACACGGATTAAGATGCTTGATTTCTTGTGCTTCATGAGTCGTTTACCCCCCCTTTGTGTCACGCGCAGATCCCGATCGTGGAGAACGAGTTAAAGAGAGAGCTGGGCGAGATCAAGCCTGAGGATGAGATGTCGGTGACCCCCGCGCAGAAACTGGTGACAGAGATGGGCACCTACGTGACTCAGAGTGCCTTGGTCTCCACAAGGCCCACTAAGAAGGATGAGGACAGGTAGAAGACAATTTAGTGTGTGCAGATGTAGCGTGAACTTTTGAACTCCAGAATCCCTTTCTTAATGATTGTAATTTTGTTCCCTAAATGGTAACAGAGAATGAATGTGTTGTAGACCTCCCCTAAGGGGCTTCCTGATGGATGGGGATTTCTACGTTGCTGCTGCCTTGGCGACCACCCTGACCAAACTTGCCCTTCGCTATGTGTCTATCATCCCAGATAAAAGGAAGCAGAATGTGAGCTCTGAAGGAAACCCTTTTGTTTCTGTCTATGTCTATGGCTTCACACTGCCATCTCACGCTCCGCATGGTCTCCCTGTTGCCTCCCTCCCCCCATTTTACCCACAGTCCTTTGTGGCCGAGGCCATGCTGATCATGGCGTCCGTGCTCCACCTGGGCAAGTCGTCGCTGGCCAAGAAGCCGATCACGGACGACGACGTGGACCGCATCTCGCTGTGCATCAAGGTGCTGTCTGAGTGCCCGCCACTCATGGATGACATCTTCAACAAGGAGTGCCGCAAGTCGCTGTCACATATGCTGGCTGTGAAGCTGGAGGAGGAGAAGCTCTCGCAGAAGGTGGGGCTCCCCGCCATTAGCAGGGACGCCACATCGGGACTTTGTGTCCATTTTGATTTTATTTTTTTAACTAGGTCGATGTCCTCCATCCATCCACCTTCATTGTACCTCAAACTTTTATACTCGAGCTCTTCTCTGTGAACTCATGGACCAGTAGAGTCACTAGTGAAAAAACTAGTTTGTTTTTGTCTATGGCTATGAGATGGATGGTCGCTTGAGTGCTAATTAGCAACAAAATACTTCAGCTCATCCTGTTTTTAATAGCAAAGAGGATAAATATCTGTATAAACACAGAAGAAGCAGGGATGTCATGGTAAAGTCATCCTAGAACATTTCACAGTCCCGTCTTAGAGGGAACTAGCGTGGACAGCTGGACAGTAAGTTCTAGGAAAGTTTGGTTTGTAAACATGACACTGGAATTCCAAAGTTACAAATATAAGTATAAGATACACACTAACGAAAGAAACATTTCCAGACTAGTGACATCCTTAACCTGTGGCACAATTTAACTCAAATAGGCTTGGTTCAAAGGTTTCTAAACTCACTCTGTCTCTCCCTGCAGAAAGAGTCAGAGAAGCGCAGCGTGACAGTGCAGGCCGACGACCCCCTCACCTTCATGCAGCTCACTGCCAAGAGCGAGACGGCCTCCAAGGAGGACCAGTTCCAGCTCAGCCTGCTGGCGGCTATGGGCAACACGCAGAGGAAGGAGGCGGCCGACCCGTCAGCCTCTAAGCTCAACAAGGTACCTGCGTGTCCCTTGTGTCAAAAAGTATTATTAAATAGGGTTGCAAAAGGGCAGTAAATTTCCAGAAACTTTTCGTGGGAAGTTAAGCTTGGAAATTTTGGATATATTTCAAGTTAGAAACTTTCCCTGGGAGTTACTGGGAATATATGGGAAATAATGGAAAATTGTCAGAATTTTGCAACCCTATTAAAACTGGTATCTAATAATGAATATGATTTATTTGGATCTAAAGTAAGTATTCAAGTATTTGAGACACCTGTTCAATTTGTAATTTCGCAGGATATCTTTATGGTTGCTAAATCTTGAGGTGTTACTGCATCATCAGTGTACGGTGTTTGTTCTCCAGTAGGTGGCACTTGTGCCCAATAGTAGATTCCTAGGGTCACCTTCAGTGGTGACAGTGTAACCGTACTGCTCGTCCTTCAGTCTTTGTGCTGTACCTGTTTTCAGGTTCAGTCCTTCAAAGTAATTTCACATTCTGGTTAGCGCTGTTATTCCGGGGCGATTCTACGTTTGATGTGTCATCATTGAACCTTCTCTGTACAAATTAACCCCAAATGACATTCTGTTGCAGGTCACCCAGCTGACTGGGTTCTCTGACCCAGTGTACGCAGAGGCCTATGTCCACGTCAACCAGTATGACATTGTGCTTGATGTGCTGGTCGTCAACCAGACCAGTGACACCCTGCAGAATTGTACGCTGGAGCTGGCCACTCTGGGTATGCTCCTTTCCCTCTGCACTATCGCGGCTCTTTATCTGTTTATCTGTGTGTGTGTGTGTGCGTGTGTGTGTGTGTGTGTGTGTGCCCTCACCTCACTGATCACAGAACGTCCACATATTTGTTTCCGTGCTTTATAATGTTTTGGAAATGTTAAGTGTGTGTTGTAAAAACAAAATTACTTGCACAAAATTGAGCTATGATTTTTGTCATTTGTCATATTAAAAGCAGTGGAATCATCAGCTTAAACACATGTTACACAATGAACACACACAGTTATATAATATATATATTTTTTTTTACTTGTATTATGTATTTTTCTTAATAATATTTTTCAACCAAATCACACTGGTTCGAATTGGACACCAAACTTGCATTTAGTTGTCTGAATACTTGTACTTTGTGCAATGACAACAAAGCTGAATCTAATGTAATCTAAACAAATTTAGGTATGAAATCGCTGTGCTGTAGATGGAATGTAATGCGCGACACTGACTTTGGTTGATGTAACCCCGACAGGTGACTTGAAGCTAGTGGAGAAGCCCCCCCCCCTCACCCTGGCTCCCCACGACTTCACCAACATCAAGGCCAACGTCAAAGTGGCCTCCACAGAAAATGGCATCATCTTTGGAAACATAGGTTAGACCTCATTATCCCCCTCTTAGAGAAGAGAGCTGTTCCAACTCTTTCTGTATTAAGTCTGGTACGTTTATCAGGGACAATGAGCCCAAGTTAGGTATTTTGTTATTTAACTAAAGGGTTTAGCTCCTGGCTAATTGTAGCAGAACTCATGTTGGGATTTGAACCTGCGGCTTGCATTTTGATTAGTTGGCTGGTTCTTTTATCCAAAGCAGTAGATGATACTTATTGCATTTATTCAGTGAGAGATTTTTTTTGTTACTTTTTGGAGCAATTGAGGAATTTTGGAGCAATCTGCCCACCTATGCTGTCATAACTGGGCGTCTTTGCATCCCAGTCTATGACGTGTCAGGCGCGGCCAGCGACAGGAACTGTGTGGTGCTGAGCGACATCCACATAGACATCATGGACTACATCCAGCCTGCCTCCTGCACTGATGCCGAGTTCAGACAAATGTGGGCCGAGTTTGAGTGGGAGAACAAGGTAGGACGTCGTCTGCCGAAAGTCCCAGGGTCACACTACTGAAAGTTTGGCGAAAAAGCGACACGTGCCCTGCCTCTCCAGGTCACGGTGAACACAAACATCACGGACCTGTATGAGTACCTGCAGCACATCCTCTCCTCCACCAACATGAAGTGCCTGACTCCAGAGAAGGTACTGTGTGCCCCCACCGCCCCCGCAGTAAGTAAGTCATGGAGCATTTCTCAATACCAAGAATGCAAAGATCATATCTGTGTTTCGGTCAGACCAGTTTTGCTAACTTGCCTTTCAAAAATGAACTTGAGGTGCAAGGAGTCATGGAATTGGTCTCGTTCCGGGAGGATGCAAGTGATGCCTCCTTGATACTTAGGGGCAGGGCAAGAAGGACATTCGGGTATTTTTACCATCCTCTGTACTTATTCTGTTCTTGAGAATTGGAACTTGTCTTCAGCAATGGATGATGATGTGAAATGTGTACATGAGGACACAAGTACGGTTCAGTACGCATTTTGAGAAACAGCAGAGCTCTCTGTTGTGATCTCACACTCTATGTCTCATTGGTTGATAATGCTTTCAGTCTGCTGACTCAGAAATACACAGCCAGTAACCACTGAGCCTCCTTGTGACAGATATTTGCATATGTGAGAGACCAATAGCAGACAGGAACCTCAGACGTGGTGTGTGGCTCCGGAGCCACGTGACTCCTGAATAGGTTCCCTGTTCTTCAGCATCATTATCGTTGCTAAATAAGCTTTCATTGATGTCCTGTCACTTTTGTTTTGTGCACGTCTGCTGCAAACTGTAAGCTAATGCACTCCAACACCGCCCCCAAATATCAGGCTCTGTCGGGGTTCTGTGGCTTCATGGCGGCTATCCTGTACGCCCGCTCCATCTTCGGGGAAGATGCCCTCGCCAACGTTAGCATCGAGAAGCCCGTGCACCTGGGCCCTGACGCTCCAGTGTGCGGCCACATCCGGATCCGTGCCAAGAGTCAGGTAGGCGACCCCCCCCCCAGCCAGCGGTCCCAGCTCAGCCATTTGGTGCTCAGCCTCACTGACTCTGATTTACTGCTGCATTACATCCCCATCACGATGCTTAATGCTGATGTTTGCTTGAGGACAGAAGAGGCCTTCCCCATACACATCTCCTCCAGCACTCCCACCTTCCCAACTGAGCTGTCCTTGATATTAATTGCACAGTGGGGGCGGGGTACAGAATTAAGTGAGCCATGTAAACCAGGGGTGGGGAGGGGGGCAAACCTCAGAGATATTGCTCCGTGGATGGGACGGAATCCGATCCATCTGGGAGACATAAACCTCTAGGGCAGTGTTTGAAAGGAAAAGCATTTTTAAACGTGGCTCTCCTGTTCTTCACAGGGCATGGCGTTGAGCCTTGGAGATAAGATTAACCTATCCCAGAAGAAGACCAGCATATGAGTGGAGCTGTTGGTAGATGCCCCTCGCCTTATGCGGACGTTTCCCCTTCATGTTTCTGTTACTTGTGTCCTTGCAGATGCACTTTACTGTCCCCTCCCAGCCTTCTGACTTCCCTGGTGTGCAGAAGTACTGATGGCTACGATTCTATAACTCGCTTACTTCGCTTAACTCTGTGCCTCGCAATAAAGACATCTGATTTCATTGCATTGTCGTTGTGGTCGTCATTATCCTGTTACAGCCTGATGTGTGTTTGCAGTACATGGGTATGAGCACAAGGTCATTTGTCCTCAAAAGGTCACACATTCTCAACCATTTTTGTCAGCACTCGCATTGTTATTCATCTGCTATATTTTATAATCGCACAATAGAAGCTTTTCCTGTCGATTATTTCACAGTATGTCCTTTTTTTATCCGGAGAAAATTTGAAAGTTGCTGTTTGTGGTCATGGCTGTGGCCAGACTTATTGGGTGCAGACTGACACCTGCTGAAGGTACCATTGAGGTCTGTGTGGTATTGCCAACGTATACAGATCTCCAGAGAGAGGCCTACACACATGCCTGCACATGGGTCTCAGGTGGTTCTGGTGCCTGATGCAAGGGGAAAAGAACATGGGCATTGTTCGAATTCTAATAAGTGCTAAAGGCAGTTGGTGCCTTTGTGGGAAAAATATGATCAAAACTACTGAGGTGGCTAGTGCTGGACTTCATAAAGGTTCACATCAGCATCATCTCTGGAGCTCCACTTATTAAAAGCATGAATAGTATCAACTTAAGTACCGTGATAAGGAGAGCTGGAGTGGGTGTGTCCAAAAATACATACATACACAGTAAGTACTGAATTTCTTCGGCTGCCTGATCTCCACCATTAATGTAGTGTATGCAAAATGTATGCATGAGAACAGTATGCGTGGCAGCCACCATCTCACTTATTACATGGCCCGAATGTTTACCAGTAATGTAGTTTGGCCTCTGAAAGTTAAAAAGTATCAATGAAAAAACATATGTACACATATTCAAGTTAACATGTAACTGACTTCCACCACTTTCACAAAAATTTCTGAAAAAGCAGTGTTCTTGGTCTCTGGTTATAGCTTCAGCCTTCAGTACACATTTCTCAGAATGTAGTATGTCATCCGGATACTGTTTGCCTACTTATCCATACTATACATCGCATACTATATTTCACCTACTACATACTATACAACTATGCAATTTTGGACACACCTGGTTTCTTTCAACAGTAAAGTATCTTTCACTTTCCTCCCAGTTAATTATGTCAAACACCATCGCAAGGTCCATACTGGCACTGGTCTGTGTATGCTAGCCTTTGGTTCCAAATGTTTGCTAATAAAAATAAGGGTTTCATAAAGATTTATTTATTGTGGTCCTGGTGGGTAGCACCCCTGCCTCTCATCATCAGGGAATCCTGTCTGGTCTGTTTATGTGGAATTTCTATGATGCGCATTTCCTTCCACATTCCCAAAACACGCTGTTAGGCAAACTGTGTCTCTAAATTACCCAGAGAGAATGTTTGTGTGTGTGGTTACGTGTGCACACGCATGAACTGGTGTCCCTTATCTTGTGCCATAAGTTTTATGAGCTAGAGTCTTGGCTCACAGTGAGCCCATACAGGGTAAGTGGGTGAAAAATGGCTGGGCATTCTAATTTTTAAAGTCTGTTCACTTTTTTAAGCCTTAGTTACGATCTGACATTCAGCCAAGTGCCTGTGCTTAAGTCTGGTTGCAATAGCCCACGTGCCAGTGTTCCTATTTCCTGACACTGAAATCTGCACTGGCCACAACTTTAAGAACTGATCCCTCCAATCCTCGCAAATCCACAGCTGACTTCGGGGGTCAGAAATGCATCTGCTATTCTATTGGATGGATTGGTGTGGTTAGCGATTAAGTCTAAAAGACTAACAGACTCTCTGCTTTGAATCCGTCTGTGTTGCCTGTTTAAGGGCTGATTTATGGCTCCAGTTGACAGCTGTGCTCTCCAGCCCCTGAGCATTAACCTCTGCACTACACCCCCCCCCCCCGTTCCACTGACCACCCGCAGATCGAACACCAGTGTCTCCTCACTCAGGACAGCCAGCACATTGCTGGTGCTTTAGGTCACATGACCCATATTCAATCTTCCCTGTCATTCTAATAATTGATTCTTTCACTCGTAAGGATTGTTTTGAATTCGGCTTCATTTTTTTCTGACAATATCAGTATTCTTCCTGGGTTTTGAACCTTAAAGTACAGCCTTGGATCTATTTGTCCCACCCCCTACATAATTTGATTATCATGAAGCATAATCATAGTTATATTCATCACATGCAGAGAGAACATTAACTCCAGGAAGCTGTGACTGATTGGAAATCTTTACTCGATTACCAAGCTCTTTCACACATGTTTAGCTGAAACCTCTTGAATCTCCCTCTTTCTCTCCTGCTTATGAACTTTGTCAGGAACAATGGATGCGAGACACTGACTCCCTGCCCTGTACATGGAAATGCAGGCTCATTTTCTTGGGTGTAGATTAAATTTTCCACAGTTCAGTCACCTTCCCCAAATTTAAAGTTCACATTTACTTGCTGGGTTTTAAATTACAGTGCCATGTGTTTTAAATGCTGCTTTATTCCTGTGAAATTACTTTTGATTTTCAAAAAAGGATGCTTTTGGATGGATGACATGGCACCTTTCTAAATGGGATAAATATGCAATCTCGGGAAAGAGGCCGCACTCCCCATTCCTAGTTCAGATGTTGCTGCTGTTGGAACAGGCCAGAGATTGTAGATGTCCCCAAAATGCAGGGGTACATGAGAAGGCTCTCTTCTCAGTTTGCTCTGTCTAGATGCTGGTATTGCCTCATTGGTGAAGTGTATGCTTTACTGAATAAGGTGTGTGGCTCTGTGGCCTAAGTTGATGGGCTTGTAATTAGAAGGTTGCTGGTTCAAGCCATGGCCTTGACAGGACAGTCGCATGTCTGTGGACACTCGAGTAGGGCCCCCTGGCTCCAGGGATGCAATATTATAACTGACCCAGTGTTGTGACCCCTCCCAAACTATGGAGACTGAGATGTGATCAGCAAAGAGAAGCATTCCAATGTAGTTGTGCAAATGTATGCTTGTATGTTGTGTAGGATTAGGTCCAATAGGGCATTTGAGTGACTCAAGTATTAGGGATCTTGAAAGGCGCTTGAAGCCCAGAGTGAGCAGCTTATGTCAACTTCTCTTACTTTTAATTGACTTCCTATGGCTAAACTTACTCTTTCTTCCTATGTGATCCAACATTTTTCAAACCAACGGCCCCACCCCCCACCCACGCCCCCAGAGGGAGGTGGGTTGTTAACTGCCCCTGTTGTTGTGAGGTCAGGCATTCCTAAAGGTAACAGGGGATTGGGAATTAAATGAAATTCCGCAGATTCCTGAGGAGGTCGTGTCACGGTTGTAGGAGTGCTTTGGAATTTGGCCAGTCGCCTAATGGAAAGAGCTGGACCGCTCAGAACCTTCTGGAAAGTGAAAATGGGGGCATCGAAAAAAAAAATTGATGATAAATGTGCAAATGCAAAGGATCAGAGAGAAGCTACATGGCAATAATGTTCTCAGATGGCACCAGGCCAGGAGAAAATGCATTTCCAGCAAAGGCAGGGTTTTCCAAGGGCTTTGCCAAGGATTTACTCCCCTGGCTGCGCCCCTAGCGAGAAGCGAGAGCATCAGCCGCCCTACTAACCTCTCGCAGTCAATTCTTACGTTCTGCTCTAAAATACCTGCTGATGGTAAGTGTATTGTCAGTGTCCCTTTCTGCAAACAACAAGGCGTCCTTGCTTTGTTCCTCAGCATCTCAGCTCTGATGCATGTGCACACTTCATCAAGTAAGCACTCGTCGACAACGGTCTTGGCGTTTCTCTGAAGTCAGACTCAGCTCGGTGCTCCCTGTCCAGCTGGTATTTATAGCATTTTGCCCAACAGGGAGCATTGCGTTAAATCCTAGCAGTAAAACAAGACACGTAAAACAACAGATTTAGACATGACCCTCAGTGACAACAGCTGAGATCCTCCCCAAGCCACTGGCAGGCCGCGCGTGGGGGGGGGGGGGGGGGGGGGGGGGGG
>JABFEB020000020.1:3694031-3704508 GCA_019775895.2 Stomatorhinus ivindoensis | reverse complement strand
TGTGCGTTTGTCTACGCAGTGATCGACTTCGATTGTCTGGTACTGAGCTGTGCGTTTGTCTACGCAGTGATCGACTTCGATTGTCTGGTACTGAGCTGTGCGTTTGTCTACGCAGTGATCGACTTCGATTGTCTGGTACTGAGCTGTGCGTTTGTCTACGCAGTGATCGACTTCGATTGTCTGGTACTGAGCTGTGCGTTTGTCTACGCAGTGATCGACTTCGATTGTCTGGTACTGAGCTGTGCGTTTGTCTACGCAGTGATCGACTTCGATTGTCTGTCAAAATGGGGAGGAACATCACACCATGCTTCTTTACGAAGGAATGCTGACCAGGAAGGGAAAACCAGAGAAGGGTGGTTTTGCTGCCTCCTGACGCCCCACCTCTAAGTTGCGTCCCCCCACCCTCCAGGAGGTTTAGCTCATTGTTAGCTCATATTGGAAATCTTACATAATCTGACCCTGCCTTTAGCCTGTGGGACGATGGAAGAGGCTTGAAGGAAATATTTAGTACACAGTGCTGCTCAGTGGAAATCCTCAGTAGATCAGAGCAATGTTGGTCTGAAGTAATTGCCTGTATGATAACCGTAATTCCATGTCAAGCCCCTAATTACAGCTGTTTCTATGAACAACAGCTTCACCAATCATGACTCTCAAATCCCATCCATCTGTTCAGCTTCACTGGGGTTTTAAACTGTTACAGACAAGCAGGATGTTGATGTCCTCAGAATCCATTTGTGACTTTAGAAACATTTAGGTTTATTCTAATAGGAAGACTTATATGTGTGCTTGGGGGGGGGCGACTGAATACTGGTATTCCAGGGATTGTGTGTGCTGAGGACCATTACTGGCTGGTTTCGGTTTCCAGCTGAGGACCAGCCCAGGTTGTAGATAGGTAGGGAGGGGTGCTCTTGCTCAAAAGGGTTGTGGATTCAAATCGCAAGGAGCATATACCCAAAGGAGCATATACCCAAAGGAGCATATACCCAAAGGAGCATATAACCAAAGGAGCATATAATCAAATTGTAACCTTTCATTCTACTGTCAGTCACTTTGGATAAAATCATCAGATGAATGTAAATGTAATGTTTGCATATTGACATGCAGATTGGAGTGGTCAGATTGGCAGCAGATTGCAGTGGTCAGATTGGCAGCATATTGACATGCAGATTGCAGTGGTCAGATTGGCAGCATATTTACATGCAGATTGCAGTGGTCAGATTGGCAGCATATTGACATGCAGATTGCAGTGGTCAGATTGGCAGCATATTGACATGCAGATTGGCGTGGTCAGATTGGCAGCGAGAATCCCTATTTGGTGATTTACAGAGGGTGGCACCAGCCAGGTGAGGTCCTGTGTGGGTGCAGGTGTATGCAGGTTTATCTGGGGGGCTGTTGCCAGTCTTTGTGCACAGAGGCAATTGTAGCGCATCTGGTCGTTCCTCAGCAAAAAAAACAACAAAAAAACCCAATGGTGTCCTCCAACTCACTCTCCCACTGGTGCCCTCCAACTCACTCTCCCACTGGTGCCCTCCAACTCACTCTCCCACTGGTGCCCTCCAACTCACTCTCCCAATGGTGCCCTCCAACTCACTCTCCCCCGACATGTTCTTATTTATTGAAATTATTTTAGCATGAATTCTAAATAATATCAGCAAAGAGATTCCACTAATAAAACAGAATACACTAATAAAGCAAATTTGTCATTGTCGTTGCCCTCCCTCCCAGTTGGGGGCCCCAGGCAATTGCCTGCCTTGCCTGTCTCACTAAGCCTCATTTTGTGCAGTGTGATGAGGGCTGTTCTGCATGGAAATGCCTCTCTGGATGAGCTAGACCAAGGTTCCCCAGTTCCAATCCCGCAGGGCCAGAATCCTACACGGTTTGCAGGTTTCCCCGTTCAAACACATCTTAATCAGTTAATTACCGGAGTTAGTAGATGCGCTCGAACAGGGGAATCTGCCCACCAGGACTAGGCAATGGGGTAGCTAATTTATGAACTAGTGTAACAATGCTCAGTGCAGGTACAAAGGCTGCTTTTGCAAGTTGCATTATTTTTTTATAATAGTCATGGGTAACTAAAAGAGAAAATGTACGGGACATATGAAGGCTGCGTGTGAGGGGGGGTGGCCTTTGGTTGACCCGGGGGGAGGAC
The DNA here is from genome assembly GCA_019775895.2 of Stomatorhinus ivindoensis. Taxonomy (NCBI): domain Eukaryota; kingdom Metazoa; phylum Chordata; class Actinopteri; order Osteoglossiformes; family Mormyridae; genus Stomatorhinus; species Stomatorhinus ivindoensis. The sequence continues at coordinate 3,702,359 of JABFEB020000020.1, read as the reverse complement.
CTGGTGAGAGGGATTACCCAGTTTGATTGGCTTGGTATGTCCCTCATTCCCAGCAGCTTGTCAGTATTCCTGGTCTCTTTATATTTGGCCCAAAAACCTAGACTACAGTCCAAAGAGCTCGACAGCCCGGCTCCTTGAATGTCACTGTTTACATTTGCGTGACATCCATCCGCAGCTCATCCCTGGCTTATCCCCAGCCCACCCCCGTCTCTTCCGGAAGTGGGAAAACATTCCAGCATAAATGTCGGCCACCATGGAATGTGGCTTTGTCAGGTGTCTTGATTTGTGATGTCGTCTCACACCGAGTCAGTGTGATGCATTATGGAAAAGGTTCACTGTTGTTTTAGTCTACTGATATTTAGTGTTATGGTGTGTGTGTGTGTGTGTGTGGTGGGGGCAGGTCTTATCTGAGTCAATGTTTCTTCTTTGATGCCATCTGAAAGCACTAACCTGACCTGTCATATGACTCGCTAAGGCCAGTGGGCGGGGCCAATCTCCCAAAGCTTCTTTTGGGGGGGGCCCAGCTGAACTCACCATTGTGATCAATATATATTTTTTTCCTTGGATGTGTGATTTTCTTGGCGAGAGCCGTCAGATCGCCTCAGATTTAGACGACATGGCCGACATGCCTACAGGAATAAGCAGCAGATCCTTAAAGCATCTTTGAAGCTCAGGGTATCTGTTTATTTCGCACTCCTGGGTAATTTATGTATAGCAAGGTCATGTGATCAAACACCGAGGGCATTTCTTAGAAACTACCCCCCCTCACAAAAGGGTTTATTCAACTGCTAGTTTTGCAGTTATGCATGTGTGCTAGGCACAGATGGTATTGTTAGACAAGATCTCGAGTTCCACAATGCATAGAGCATGTAGTGTCTCTGACGTCACGCCAACATATACAGGCTGCGTTCACGTCGTGAGGAAGTGGGTTGGCGCTGTGAGCACCGGGCATGACGAGCGTGTCGCCCGCCCACACGCGTCCCCGCTCTCCCTTCACGGCGGAGCGTGGCACCGTAGCATGCCGCCACCAATCTGTGGTAGTGGCTTAGAACGGCTAATGCGGTCGCAAGATGTTGGTTCTAACCCAAGTTTCGGTCTGAGGGTAGCGGGGCAGCCGTGGATCACCAGAACAGAAAAGGGGAGGGGCTGAGAGTGGGGGGGCCCTGGTTACAGCTGATGCCATGGCTGGGATCCGTTCGTGATGTCATTACCCAGAAGCCATCTGTGGGCTGATGAGGACCCTGTTTCTCAGTAATGCAGACACGTGCACGCATACACACGTGTGCAAAGCAGCTCATGTTGCATGCTCTAAAAATGAGCACAATTTATGCAACAGCCCCGTTTTGGAATGAAAACGTTGCCACGAACTGCAATATCCGCTGCTTGGCTGCGCTCTTGCGATGGATGTCAGCCGTGTAGCTAATCAAGCAGGTAATTGATTCAGGTATTTAATTAAGGACGGCATCTCCCCCGCTAGGGCTGCAATGAATTTACACCAAAGGTGTACAAATATTTTCACAGGCAAAAGAAGTTTTGTGGAAACTGTCAGCTGTGGATTTTTCTTTGAAAGTGCAGGGGCGATTTTCACAGAGCTGCATTTCAGCATTTGCGACCCCTTCACCCGCCCTTTCATTTGATAACCTCAACAGATTCAGGAAGTGGTGAAGCCTACCCCCAGACTGTCTGTTGTTAATGCACCTCTTGACACAGGTTTTGTGCATGCACCGTGAATGGGCCCCCATTGGTTCGCATCCGTTTCCTAGACTGCACCACGGCATGAAATGGGAGGAAGCTGGGGGTGGTGTTTGTGCACTGGGATGGGATTGGGTGTCGGGCTAATTCACTCCGCCACACTCCTGCCTGGAAGGACTAACGCAGCACACTGAGAACTCACATTGGTTTGACACTCTTTGTGCAATTCAGCGTAGTGATCTGTATACGCTGACATAATTTATATCTTGCTTGCTTTAGATTATAATTAAGAAGTCTGTATTTGAGGTCTCTATTTGCATTTTTGTAACTGATCTTTTTTGATAGAGTGATTTTAGCAGGATTTGTTTAAATGTGGAATGGCAGGCCCATTTTTTATCTAGACAAAGCATGTGCAAAAACACATGGTTCACAGAAATATGGGGGTGTCATGCTTTTCTGCCAAAACCATACAGCCCAACCCCCCCCCCCCCCACCCCCAACACACACACACACACACACACACACACACAAACACACAGACATGCACACACACCCCTACACAGACATGCACACACACACGCACACACATACACAAACATGCACACACACACGCGCACACACACACACACACTTTCTGGGTCTGCTGCTGAATAATACATCAGAGTGGCCAGTCTGGGTGATGCAGACTTCCATGTATTGCATACAGATGTGAGGAGGTGGACAGATTTGCCCTGTTGGTGTGAGTAGGAGTAGGTCTGGGTATTTGGCTTGTGACACAGCACATGGCTCTGAGACCCATGCTTTGAAAAGGTTTGGCCTCCCCCCTCCCCATCGAATGACACGTCAACTCTCCGCTTCAAACCATGTGGTGTGAGAGTTAGCACAGATGTCACCAAAATGCAATGTGGTCATTTGTGTTACCATGATCACCGCAGACAAGCTAATTGCAGTGTTATTCAGAAACGCTTGTCGAGCTGGGATGGCTTGTCTTAAGCATGGGTGAATCGGGTAAACCACTCGCTCTGTAAATAACGCTTACACGTCACTGGCAGCAGCCAGCAGACTGGGAAAGGTCTAGAAACCATGCAAAAAATGTGAGAAATGCATGGATGGAATGTCTCCCATGAACTGAGCCAGCTGCCGAGTTCGGATGCTTCCGGGAATCTCTCCATCCAGCTATCGGCCAGGGTCTGCGCCTAATTAGCGGAGTTTCAGCACGTACGTGTTGTTTTAACAGCAAACATATGACTCGACCTTATTTTTGTCCCCGTGGACGGAAATGCTCGGTGCATGTGCCCCCCCTCCAAAACAAACCCACTTATTCTTCTTCTTGCTCACTTCCTTTCACCTGACCGAGCTGCAGTTTTGAAAGAAATCGAGAACTGATCCATCATAGCATTCGTTTCCCTTAAGGTTTGACGTTCACGCTACAGAGGCCACCCGGGGCTGCTGGTGGCTCCGCCGAGGATTCCACGCTGACGGCAGTGTTCTCATTTCCCTACAGTCCTACTTCGTCACAGATTACGACCCGACGATCGAAGACTCATACACTAAGCAGTGTGTGATTGACGAGAGAGCGGCCCGCCTGGACAGTAAGTGAATCGACCGTGACCTGAGGAGGCGTGGCCGGATCACGTGACACACTCACAGGAACATGGGCACTTAGGTGGGCAGTAGTTCTACCGCTTAAACCCCGCCCCTTCACTCGTTAAAGGCGTACTGCTTGTCTTTGATTTGCCAGCTAATTATGAGTCACACCGCGATCCGTCACAGATGTATATTTTATATTAAGATGGTTAATCAACCAATGAATAAACCCCAGTTCCAGAGGCTGGCTGACCCTATGCTGTGACCCCCCCAGGCTGGCTCTCAGCTGTATATATGCCTGTGTGTCTCATGAAGAGCAAGATGGGGCAGGCAAGAATTTCCCCAAGGGGATTAGTAAAGTCACTGTTTTATTCTGTTCTATTGAATGTTGGCCGAGAAGCTTAATTAATGGCACTCATCCTCTTAATTTTTTTTTTTTTTGTCATTTTTGAAAGAATCCCTCATAGATTTTGGACATAATTTTTGGGGCTGTAATTAGACGCAGTTGCGTGTTGTTGCAGCTACCCAGAATACCGTGGGGGTGTCTTTGCTCTGGCAGTGACTGGCATGGCTGCCCCTGTGTTTCCTTGTCAGTCCTGGACACGGCGGGGCAGGAAGAGTTCGGAGCCATGAGGGAGCAGTACATGCGGACAGGGGAGGGCTTCCTGCTGGTGTTCTCCGTCACAGACAGGGGAAGGTGAGTGACCCCACCCGCCCTGACCAAACACCCCTCTCCCGGTCTGGCTGCTTCCATTTTGCCCTCTCTGGCTCCTTGCCCCTCTCCTTAATTGTACCCCCCCCCACTCCTGCTCCAGACGAATCTCAACCCATCTCTGCCTTTCCATCACACAGCACCCTTCCCCACCTTAGTTGTTGGTATAAACAGGGGTGCTGCAGACACCCAGCCCAACCTGGGTTGGCACCATGACTGAACTGGCAATCACCCCCCCCCCCTGAAGGTCACCCACCATTAATATAAAAATATAATAATTCCTGTTGTGCTTTGAATCCCCCCCGCGGGATATGTCATCCTAAACACCATGCAAGTTATGAATACTGTCATACTGAGTGACATTCATAAAAAGTACCAAAGCTACTGAGCTGCCCTTTGGAAAGCGGGGGCCTGGGACTGCTCCCAACCCCCCACCCCCAACCGCACTGTACCACCATAAACAGACGTCCCTTCCTCAGTTTATGTTACTCGCCGTTCAGGTCCTCTGCTCTGCCATTGTGCAGGATTTCATACCTGTGTTGACCGGAACATTGTGTTGACCCTGCTGCCGGTGACACTGAGCTTTGATGTTTAAACAGCCCTCGCTGAGCAGGAAGTGACTTTTATAGGGGCCCGTTACATGATAACGTGGCTTTCTTCGCCCTCCCGCGAGCATGCCTTGTGACGGTATGCTGGCGTTTACCCAGCATTCCCTGTGTAACGGCTCGGGGAAAAGGAGGGAAAGCCTCCTCGGGACATCCGTGTGGGCGAGCGCCTCTCACCGCGTGTCTGTGGTCTGTGTCAGTGTGGCGTCACGCTAATCCACGGGGCACCGTTTTCTGTCGCTCCACAGCTTTGAGGAAATTTATAAATTCCAGAGGCAGATCCTCAGAGTAAAAGACCGCGATGAGTTTCCCATGATCCTCGTGGGCAATAAGGCCGACCTGGAGCTGCAGAGGCAGGTGAGTGGTACGGCATGCTTCTCTGGGGTGGGGGGGGGTAAGTCCGTGTTTGGAGGACTGAAACTGCAAACCGATGCACTTTTGCTCATGAAAACTGGATTTCAAAGTGGTTTCCTGGGATTGTCCTGAAAATGTAACCCTGGCCCCGGTTAACAAAAATTACTCTTATTTTTGCATTTACCTGAAAGTAAGGGGAATACAGTAAACCGCCCCTATCCGTAAGAGCTGATGAGTTTAGTGAGTTTGTTCTGGTACCCTAAGCACAGATGGAAATTGTTAGATTAGGAAATCGTTAAGGGAAAAACTGCGGAAGTAAGAACTGGTCCCCAGAGGAATGGAGAAAAGGAAATGTTCCTGTTTGCTATGGCAACCATGCTTGGATGGGGCCAGAGGGTGACACTGCACTGCCATCTTGTGGAAAGAAAGTGTATAAATATATCTGCTGATCCGAGGTCTGAGATGCAATGTGCTAGTGCTGTATGGGGGTTTTCAGCACTTATGCTCAATGGAAATATACAGCAGAGAAAATGGGCAGATGTGACTTTACATTAAAGTGGACTGTAAGTGACGAAATGTGCGCGTGTAGTTTTAAGCATGGTGATGGGTGATGGGCTGGTGTTCCGTTTAAGGTGGGTATAGGCTACTTGTTCACTGCGATCCTGGCCTGTAATGGAGAAGTAGTGATGGGTGCGTGGATGGATGGATGGATGGATGGAAGGATTGATTAAGAGCAGTAATTTCAAGTTTTGTTTGCTGTGCTTTGAGAGGGCTTCTAAAAATCACCTTCAAAGGCTTCAAAGGGTTTTTCACCTTCAGGTGCCGCCAGATATATTAATAGAAATTGAATTGTTCAGTTCAGCATATTAGAGCTTAAAAGGTAAGCGGTTCTGCTGCAGACACCTGCCTCCTGCCTCCGGTGGCTCGCGGAGCGCCGCACTGTCATCATGGGCTTTGTTAGCTTCTAGAAGATCCTCCTTACATGCAGGCATGATGGGAAAGCTGGAGAAACCCAAAGCTACCCAAACATGATTGAAACAAGACGTGTCGCGCTCCAGGTGCCAATAAAATAACAACAAACGTAATGGTAGAAAGCTATTCATATTTGATTGTTAATTATTTTTTACCTACATTACTATGTTTTACCTAGGACTTTTGTTAATGTTTTGTGCTCTTGCTTAAAAAATCTGTACCTCACCCAGGATGTTCAGGTAGTACAGGTAGGCATGATTTCTGGTTCCATTTGACAAACTTCAGTCAGTTTTCAGTTACGTTGCATCGGCTCAAAATGTTCTGGAGTAAAGACTCTGAAGTGAAATATTCTAACCGTGCCGGAAGAGGGCATTAATCACCCATTCCCCACTCTATTAAACAGAATTCCTTCCCTTCGTGTTCCTGGTTAAACACAGTGAGCATAATGTCAAGTGCTTCATTCTCAGGTGACCCAGGAGGAAGGCCAGCAACTGGCCCGGCAGCTCAAAGTCACGTACATGGAGGCCTCTGCTAAGATCCGAATGAACGTGGACCAAGCTTTTCACGAGCTTGTTAGAGTAATAAGGTGAGTGAGTTTCCGGGGAACTGCTCCTCTGGCTGCTTTAAAGCTCAGCGTCCCCGATGCAGACGAAAGCGAAGCACCACAAACGAAAGGTCTCTCATGCATGCCGTCCTCTCTCAACACAGGAAGTTCCAGGAGCAGGAATGCCCACCTTCCCCAGAAGCCACCCGCAAAGAGAAGGACAACAGCGGCTGCCACTGCGTGATTGTCTGACTGGACACATCCTCGACCGCGCCCACATCCCCTACCCCGCCCACATCCCCGCCCACATCCCCGCCCACATCCACGCCTCACTCTTCCGCTGTCTCCGCCACGCCTCCTTCCCGCTCCCCCTTCTGACATCACTTCCCACGTGGATCCTCGCTGCACTCTGGCTCCTGGAGCCCAGAATGCCGCGACAGCCTTAACTCGGGACCCCTGCCCTCCAAGAAACAAGTCAGCGAGCAGGGTGGGGGGGGGGCAGGTGCCCAACCGCCTGCCTGCCAGTGGGCACAGAGACCTCACGACACTAATCGCTGCTTTTTAAAACTGCTATACAGTTTCACATTTTTCTACCCTGGCGGCATGTTTGTAATTTTCAACACAATGACTGACAACAATGTGACTAGATATCTGAGATGTTGATTTAAAAAGAATTGTTTTCAGCTGAAGGTAGCTTATAGCTGCCATCTGCAGTGAGGTGTGCTAATCAGATGTGTATGTCATGACATTTTCACGTGTGCGTGCGCGTGTTACTCGACTACTGTACATAAGTATAGATCCCTTGTGATTTACGTGAATTGGCTCTGACACTGACACTGCCGCATGGCCAGATCCAGCTGGTCTTACACCATGAACTGTGAAGTGCACAGCGTTCCTGTGTTGCAGCAGGCCACTTCGTTTTACCTGCAAGCAGAGTCACGCTTACCAAGATGCGGCCAAGATGCAGAGATTCCCGGCCTTCTGTACTCCGTATCTCCATTGAAGAAGGTTGCCCATTTTGTTCGTTTGTTGTAATGACTGACATCCGAAGTTGATCCTGTATTTCTTAATTCTATTTTCTCTATAGAAGGTTCTACTTACTATTTATACTTAAACTACTGTTTAAGGTAGAGGCTGAGTATTTATACCGAAACAAACGCAACTGCTGAGAAGCATAATTAGAACACGTCTGTTATTTACTTTCAGAAACTTTAAAGGCAGCTATGTTGGTTTGGTATCCTTGCAGGGATTCAGCATAGCTAAAATCCACCTCCGTTTAAAGGGATATCCGTGATGTTTAGGTGCCTCCATGTCATACTTAGTTCATTTGGGATTGTTTCCCTTTAAGAGCTGGCCAAGAGGATTCCGGTTAGGCCAAAAGAACAACCTTATTGTTTGGGCTCATTTCCACACGTTGCGTCCGTGGGCCTGTTTTCACCGTGCTTTTGTTGGTTTAATCTTCCTCTGAAGTATTAAACTATAAAGAGGACCTTATGTAATGGTGCATTTGACCATTGTGTAATATATAAAGAAAATGTTGAATGATAATTGAATGTTTGTGTTTGCTATATACTTTTATACATTATTTTCTTATCAGACTAGTTAACAAGTATTTTTATATGTTTGTAATCAAATACACTTTCAAGGCAAAACTGTGTATATGTACAAAAGAGTATTTAAAACTGCTTTGACTAAAAAAGATTGCAGGCCCACGTTGTGAAGCTGTGATGAACACTGCCCCCAGTGGTTTGAAGCTGGAGGCAGACGCTCGGCACGCTTCCATCCGGTCAGGAAGCATCCACTGGTGTTTTGGAGAATAGCTGTGGGTCCCTGTCCTTTGCTGATATCTTCCCAAGGGGACC